>JAQGBT010005351.1:0-14481 GCA_034698585.1 Disparrhopalites patrizii
TCTCTCTCTCTCTCTCTCTCTCTTTCTCTCTCTCTCGTAGTTCCTTTTTTTCATTCTATCTCTTTCGACAAAAAAAATTCTAGTATTTTCTACTACACTACGGCAACTTAGTGCTCATCATAATATTATTACCTTTAAAAAAATTACACCCTTCCGTCACAATATTGTGTGTATTACAGCCTCGGCAAACACACACGTACACATATTTTTTTTTTATTATTGAGTTCACACACCAATTGCTATTTACACTGCCCGTCCCGACTGGACTTTTTTTTTTCTTAGGGAGAGCTTCTTCATACAACCTTTGTACTCATATGCAAAGAGGCTTAAAGATGGATCTCTCCATTATAATGTCCGCCTTAATAATCCTTCCCTTTGTAATGAGTCGTAATTGTTTCCTACTGTGGACTTTTGCTCACTATTAATATTCTTCCTCTTTGCCTGTCTCTCTTTCTCTGGTCGCCTCTCCCTCTTTCTCAGGTCATTTCTCTCTGTTTTTCTCTTTCTTTGTTTTCCCTCTCTCTCTCTCTGTCTCTCTCGGTATGTTCGCGTTCTTCCTTTCTTGCTACAACTAAAATTAAAAAATAATTATTTATTAACCGTCTTTGTTGTTGCTACATTATATTGTAAGCTGCCTTCCTTTTCGGCGTAAATACCCCTTGTCACATTATTTTTCCTAATGAGAAGTGAAAGTCTGTATAATATTTCTTCATGTTTTTGTACTTTTGCTTGTTTTTAGACCAAAAGTGTTTTGTATTAAAAAGACTGGGACGATGGAATTCCCTTTATTGGGTCTAATTTTCTTGGTTTTTTGTAATTTTAATTGCAACTCAGCATGCCTGAGCTTGAATTTGAGGGAATTTTGAAGCTAAATATTAGTAACGGAAAACCCAAAAACGATGAATTAGTATGCTGCGTCTAGCAAGGCAAGTCAGAAGTGGAATTTAAATATAATTCATTTCTTCATTTCTTCTTCAATATTTTTTTTGCAGAGCTAAATTGCAAAAAAATCCAACGGAAAAATAGGCGGGAGGGGAAATTACCAGCGATTCCATTGTCCTCCCACGACGCTTTGGAAATACCTAGAAAGTCTTTTCCTAATCCATTCGGCTGTCTTGAAACTTCCCTGAAAAGAATGGCGGTTATGAACTTGAAAAAAAAATTTTTTTTTGACGGGGATGAAAGGGGTGGTAAAAACGAGTTCTCCCTCGTAGTTTTTTACATGTGAATTCGTATGATTCACACATTGGAGAACAGCCGTTTTTAAACGACTTTTTAAAGGGATTGAAAACTAGTAGGAATGTTTTTTTTTATTTTCACTTGGAACATCGCAGGTAATAATGATGATATCGATAAAGGAAATGGCAGAAAGCGTTGGGAGCACACGACTGTACATTGTAGTGATCTTAATCTCATTGTACAAGTTGCTGCACGTGCCATACAAAAAAAAAAGACAACAATAAATAAAAATGTTTGGACTTATTCCTTTTCTTCCTTCTCTCCCTTCTTGATGGTCCTTTATATGTATGATACATTTACAGAGGGAAATGGAGGAATGCGGCTAATTCTTTCCCGTTTTGCGTACATCTATATGTCCGTTCTATATATATATACATAGATACAATATAATAAGTATACTTATTACGTATATGCATACTCATTCACACTCAGCACCTTTTTTAGTGTGATACCAAATGTTCAGCAAAACTTTAATTTGTTTCTATTATTTGTATTGTATTATCCAACGAAATTTTAATATTCCCCTAAAATGGAATTTATTTTCTCTAATTTTAATCCTTTGCTCTGTCTGTATTTGTACTTTCTCTTGTAACCTCTTATTTCAATCACACAAACGCTAAACACTTTCACCATCCTCGTTCCGCCATTTCCCCGGAAAAGAACGTTTATTTGACGGAACAATATAAATACCATTAAAACCGCAAACATTTCCACCGCCTATAAGTACAGGACTTTTTCGCGGTACAAATAAAACCAATTTTATTCTCTCCCCAGGAAAAAAAAAAACAGTGGATTTTCTTCCCTATAAAATAACCTGGGCAAAGTCCCTCTCATTATCCCTTCAATTTGCTCACACATTACCTGGACTAATACACCATAATTTCGACTCTACCCACATTACACATATACTGGTTCTATTTGGACCAAAAACCAAAAGTGGGGGCAATGCATTAGTCCTACAATTATCTTAATTCCCCCAAAACAATTTTTTTTTACAACCTAACCTACAAAAGGGAAAAGGGGAGGAAGAAGATTCTATAAGGTATACATACAAAGTGGGAGAATAGTACTAAAATAACTAAAACAAAACAAAAAACTTACATTCCCCCATTGACCTCACTCAAATGTCATTCCCTTTCATTGGGACGGAAGATATGGACCCCTTTTTTTTTATTACCTGGTCATACAGCCTATAGTCACGAGCTAAAAGACCAAAGCGTGTCCATCCCTATACAGATATGCTCAAAATATCTGGAGAAACACCTACAATATTTCAAACAAGGGAGAAGGGAGGGAATCATCCTGGAAAAGGGTCCATGATGGGGGAGAAAGAAGAGTAAACAACCAAATTATATTTCATTTTGGTAACAAGTCTCTCCAATTACTCATACTGAAGGTACTTTTTTTGTCCAAGGGAGGGAGAAATGAGGAAGTTGTAGTGTGTATAACCCCTGCTTTTTTTTTTTTTAGCCACGAAGGTCGTTTGGATGAGCTACGCACTCAGAACGGCTGTGAAGCCACCGTTGAAGATGAGACGGCGAGATAAAACATGCCACATACGTATTTTTAAGGGTCGGTCGCGTGGCCCTTGTAAAATGGCACCATAAGGAAGAAATACCAAAAAAAAAAAATATATGTACCTACCCAGGACTTTACCAACCATGTTTGCATTGGTGTGTGTCCCTAATTTTCTACCATGTACCAGTCTTTTTAGAAGGCTCCTAGGACAACTTCTGGGCTACTGAAAAGACTCACACTTTTACCTTCAGGATCATCTCCGAAGACCATTTCCTCCTCCTTGTACCTTGGTGTAATCAGTGGAGGATAACTTCTTATTTACTGTGTAGTAATCCAATCTAATTTTTTTTTATCTTTTCTGGCATTTCTATTTTTCAAAGTCATAAAGAGTATCCCCATGTCTTGTTTGTAAGTCCCGCACTTCATTCCGTCATTAAAATGACAATGGTATCTTGTAATGGGCAATCCTTTTTGTGTGGTCATTATCTTATTCCTTCTTCTTTTAACTATTGGAACATAGATTGCGGGTTTTTTTTTTTTTTTTTTTAAAAGGTAAGAAGAGTTAATCTGATTAGTGGGGGTCCCAGATGGAAACAAAGAATTGAGGGGAGGAGGAGGAGCTTGGAAGCTTGAAAATGCTTGAAAAAACTTGGTTGCTTGAAAAAGCTTGGATTTACCTGGAAAATACGGGAGGGAAATGGAATGTGAGATTGTTGCGGAGACAGAAGAAGATGGGGAAAAGGATTAATTAGGAGGAGTAAACGATTTAGAGGAGGCCAAAGACAAGAAATGGGAGTTGGGAGGGAAGGTGATGAAAGGTGAGGAGACGGAGGTTGACAGGAGAGATCAATTAAAGGGAGACTCTTATCTAATAGTTATTACTACAGTCTCTCTAATAGTTTGTTACTGGAGAAGATGAGAGAGGAAAAAGGGAGAATTAGGAGAGCAAAAGACTGAGGAGAAGTTATTCAGGTAGAGAAATAAGAAGGGAGAAATGTGAGGCGGAGAGTGAGAGACAGAGAGAGAGAGAATCGTGGGGGACAGACGGGGAGAATTGTGAGACAGAGAGAAACTGACGGAGAAGCAGTGAACAGAAAGAGAGAGAGAGAGAGAGAGAGGGAGAGAGCGAGAGAGAAAGAGAGAAAAAAAAGAAAAAAAGAGAGAAGAAAAAGAAAGTTGTGGAGAGAAGTAAACTAGAAAAGGAGAGAGAGTCCAAAAATGAAAGGACAGAGACTCGAGAAAAATGAAAGAGAGCCATTTACCGAGATCACGAAAATATGACTAAAAACTGAAGAAAAATGCATGGAAAAATAAAACAAATAAAACATGTCCAAAGTAAACTGTTAACACCTGGATTTATTAAAACCATGTTCAATACTGTCATTGTTAAAACTGAGAACGACCCGATGGGGTAAGTTGAGATACAGAGAATTACATCGTCGTTACACATCTATAAATTAATAAACGCTTTCAGTATGCTATACATAATAAATATGTACGTGTAATATGTGTGTATAGACAAATAAAAAAAATATTTTTAATAAATAAAGACAATGGAAAGAGAGCGGGTGAGATACAGACCTCCACCGATGAATCAAAATCAATGGACTTTTTTTTAGTGCTCATCTCCAACACCCAAAAAAAAAAGGCACTGTATAGAGAATCCCCCGTGAACATCCCTCCTCTCAATATTATTAACATCATCAGTCATTACTGAGGTTTTCAAAATAAATTACTTTAAAGGGTTAAATAATTACGTAACTAATAATCACATTACGTTGCCCCTGCATGTGTTGAAGATGAATACACAATAATTCGAAAATATAATATTTATTAATGGTAATTTTAGGTGGTAATATTCGTATAAAAAACGCGGTCCTTCGCGGCTATACAAAGAGGTTAAACATAGTTTCCATTGGGCTTCATTATTATCAAATTCCAGTAAAATGGTTGACTTTCTCAGGCTTTGTTTTTTTTTTTTTTTTTTGAGTATTTGCGAATAAAAATAATGCCTCTTTTCCTTCTTAAAGACACGATATGCGATATTGGAGCAATTTAATATAAACAAATTACAAAAAAAGCACAAGACTTTTGGCTCCAGGATTCACGTGAGTATTTTTCATGTTCCTTATACGTGTAACATACAATTGTGGTGGAATAATTTAGGTAGTATATAAATTAAAAAAAAAAAGAATTAGAAAAAAATAAACATAAAAATCACTTGAGTTTTTGAGCATTTAGTAGTTCTCGTAAAGCATTAATGTAAGTTTGAGCCATTTGGAGCGTTTCAAATTTCGACAATTTATGGTCCGAGCCCAAGGAAGGGATGACTTCTCGGAGTCGGTCAAAGGCATCATTCAGTCCATTCATCCTTCTTCGTTCCCTGTTGGAAAGGATAGAAAAAGGGTTGGAGTACATGAATTAAGTCAGTTTTCCCACTAAAACACATGTTTCTACGCTATATGCCTTTCCTTCACTTCAAATGAGTATTTTTTTTTAGATCCGCTTGAAAAGTGTAGTAGATTTTGTTTCATTTCTCTCCCTCAATTTCAATATACAAGTTAATTTCCTATACATTTCCCCGAAGCTCCTTTCTTCTAGCTCAGCATGATGTTCAAATGGGCGGTGAGTGGAACGGGCTCCAATTAGGGGAAAGCTGACATTAACATTTTCCTCATCAACCTTCCAGTGGTCAACCAGTGAATTGGGAAATAAATTTGCTTGTAATCCCAGATTTTATGGGCATGAAAGGAACACAAATAAATTGGTGAACATTTCCTACCTAATTCTTTTCACATTCCTGACGAACTTGCTACATTTGATGACACAACGTTATGTACACATGATGGGTATATATTTCAAAAAATTCAAGTTCAAAGCTTTTTGGAAGGAAACACCAGAAATTAGGGAACTAATCAAGTAAAAACCAACTGGGGAATTACGACTTAATTTGCAGTTAAATTTTTAAATAAATAAAAGGCTTGTTTGAATTTCATTTAAAAAAATGTGTTTAATAGAGTCAGTGTCTGTAGTGGAAATAATCATGGGAATTTCCCTGGTATTTTAGTCACATTATATCTAAGCTTGAGGAGAAAGTTACAGTACGGCTTATGCAGGCTTAAATGATATCAATGGGGGACAATTTTATTTTTGGGGCAAAGTGATCCATCCTCCTTGGAATTCTTGGGCTTCTCAGGAAAACTAACTTTCACCGTTCATAAAATGGAAGATACAGATTTTAAACAAATATCTATATAAAATAGGTATGAATATGCACCTTGCAAAAGTCCTAGAAGATCAACTAATAGATTATATGAGGAATTTTAAGATTTTAAACTGTGCTTGGAGAAGACCTTTGAGGAATGTTGAGGTAAATATGATAAATATAAATATAAAATAAATCTGGATTTTTTTACCTGGCGTTTGCGGCGAGCCTTCGCTTCTTGACCACAACCGGAGCCGGAGGCTTCTCATTCTTTCTCCTCCCTCCCATCCCCTTCTTCCGGACGCCGTCGGGGTGGGGATGTGTGGCTTTTTTGGTGACGGTGGATGTGGCACTTTTATTACTACAATTGTTCGTACTAATAATTGTCTCGGATTTAATTGATTTCCCCAGACAGTGAGCATTCTCATTGGTGGGGTGAGGATGATGATGGAGATGATTGAGATTTTCATTAATGTGATGATGATGATTAGTATTGTTATTATTACTACTATTATTATTTGGATGGACGGAATGGGGATGGAGATGATGGAGGTGCTGATGGTTTCCGGGGGGACTGGCCAAGACGGTGGCGGGAGATCCCGTGAGGGTCGGGGGACTTTGGAGGGGGGAATGTTCCAATTTAATACTCCCTGGACAAGATTTCGTCTCACTCTCCGTGTCCGTCCAGTAGGAGCTTTGGAATTGATCACCAGAAGAGCCGCAATCATCCTCGTAGTAGTAATTATTGTTTTGGTAGTAAGGGGAAATCGGGGCCACGTGTGTGTGATGATGATGAAGATGCGGGTGCATCTCCGGACCCGGGTGACTCAGGAAATTCTCGTAGAAATGCATCTGCGTGGACTCCATCGTCGCACTTAAGAAATCCCCCGTATTGTCACAATTTTTTTTTTTTTCAAAATTACAACAATTTATTAACCAAAAAAACTGGTAAAATTTCTTAAGGTGAGCCCAATAGTGGTACAATTCCCCAGGAATAATCCCAGCTTCCTTAGTTTTTTGCACGCCGGGGTTTCTTTGGAAAAACTTTTTTTTATCACTCGGACACTTGTTGCTCCTCGCCCCACATGGTGGCTTTTCCAGAGCTTTTCCCCGCACTTACACGCTGACAGGGGAGATTCCCAGAATTTAGGGCGAAATTTGATAATAATGAGTAAAAGAGCTTGGAAAGTTAATCTTGCACTCACTTCTTTGACACAAGGAAAAAGCACGGTTTAAAATCCAAAATCGCACCACCTTCTTTCTCTGAGCGGCGAACGAACCGGAATGATGCAGGGATGAGCGTGATGAGTTTGTTTAAATTGAATTATTTTTCCTCCCCAAGGCTTTGGTGCTCTTCTCTCTCTCTCTCTCTCTCTCTCTCTCTCTCTCTACAGAATATCCCTTCCTGGCACAAGAGAAACATTGAAAAAGCCTTCCCCCAGATGCAACATATTACACACACTCTCAAGTGTTACAAGTTACCGGGATCCCTCAGCATAAGGGCCGATTAAGGTACCCCCGCCACATCCTTCGTAAACAAGGAGATCGTCCTATATATACCTGCTACTTCTCCTCACCAATACCATGGAACCAAAGGGGTATACCTATACATAATATATATATGTACGTGTGTATATGTACATGTATTTGTGTATTCTGTTTGAATAACCAACTATATAAAGCCCTTCCTCCTGTCAGTAACTCTTTCTCATTTATTACTTTTACTCTCCCTCCTACGCCTGAGTCTCTCATTCTCCTCCTTCAGGAGGGAATCATCTTGGTCCTGGGCAGTTATTTAAGCTGAAGAAAACTGTAAATGTTTCATAATTTTGATAAAACACGAATGCCGGGACAGAATTTAAAAAAAAAATGGATACGGATGTGAGGCAAAACGGACATTACGGTGCCCCTGAATGCCCCTGCGGTTCTTGGGTTCATTTAATCCAATACGAAAAGGCTTAAAGACGGAAGGAATACAGTGAATTTAAGGGAGTAAAGATCTTTTATTGGGTAAAAGTAAAATATTCAAATTTTTCCTATACTAAAATGGATACTTGGCTATTTCTATTGTCTTATGGGGATTCATACTTACATATGTATCTGTATAAATTGTAATTACCTGTAAATATTGTATATGGAGGAAATTGCGTTGGTAAAGGCTTACCCTGAAAAGGGTTACTATTTGGACCAATAAAATACGAGGGATGTGTAACACTTTCCATGTTTCAAAGGCATGCACACACGGAGTTTAATGGCAGGAGACGGGAGACGTGTGCCTTAACTAATAGAGATATGTTAGTATGGATGTACATATGTGGTAAACACTTAATAAAAATGTGAGTGAACTCAAAAAAAAAAACGGGCATGAATAATTTCTTTCTCTCTAGATATCTCTTATAGAAAAAAAAAGAATTTATTACCGAATACATTTTATCGTCACTCACTTAGCTGTAAACCATCATCATCACGCTCTCCAGAGAAAAAAAAAGTGTTGCTTCAGGGAAAGACGTCACACCGTATTCTTAATAATGGGGAGAAGGATCATTATTATCGATACTGGAGTACGGTAATATTGGAAGATGTAGCCAGAAAAAAAAAATTTGGGAAGAAATGTAGGAGAAAAAAAAACCTGAAATAGAATTATTTTGTTTCATTTTCAATCGCGTGATTCCCTCCACTCTTCGTCTTCGTTGTCAGCTACAAAAGATTTAATTAGGATCCTTTCTCCCTTCCATTACTACTGTAGTATACTACGTTTCTTGGTATGGGATCACATTTTACTAGTACTGATATTACTGCCCCGTTTTGGGGTTAGCTTCACTTTTGGGAAAAGAGTACATCTCACCTTTTTCTTTCCTTCTTTGTAATACATATGGAATATGAACATTATGTACGATTTGGTGTATATTATGTATGTATGTTGATATATACATACATACATATACAGTGTGTGTATTTCACACTTTGGATTTTCACGTAGAAGAAATGCAGTAAATTAATTCAATTAAAGTCAGTAATTTTTAGTCCAACGTACCGTCCTTTTGCATTGCTTTAGTGCATTCCGGTGGGTATTTTCGTTGGCACAGGAAGAGACAAAGTGAAGAGAGAAAGAAGAGACAAGGAGAAGGGACAAAAGAGGAAGGACGAGAGAAAAACAAAAGGAAACGAAAGAGAAAAGTAAATGAAGAGAGTCAGAAAAGAGGTGAAATATAAAAAAAGAGGAGAGACAGAAAATAGACGGAAAGGGAAAATCGTAAAGAGAGAGAGAGAGAGAGAAACACAGAGGAAAAAAGAAAGGAGAGAGAAATAGAGGACTAGGAGAGAGAAAAAGAGAGACGAACAGTAAGAAATAGAGGGACAAGGAGAGAGAAAAAAGAGACAAGGAGAGTGAAAAAAAGGATGAGAAAAAAAGAGGGGCAAGAAGAGAAACTACAAGAAAAGAGGGAGAAAAATGGGAAAGCAGAGAAAAAAATAGGAACAGAAAAAGAGAATTAGAAATAAATAGCGAGATAAAAAGAGAGTAAGAAAGAGAAAAGAAAAATTTGCGGGAAGAGAAATGCCCAAATCCATTGATCCCATCCATCATATCATCATTTTAATTCCACTTAAAAGAGGACAGAAGATCTGAGAGGACAAGCAGATTAATTAAGCTCAAAAATACCAGATATACATATTATTATCCATTAACAATCACAGTATCCAAAAATACAAAGAATGAGATATTTTCTTCCCAAAAAAAAAAAAAATCACAATAAAAATTAAATTTTGACTTCAATCCTAGAAGCAGATGTCCCTAAAGAATGTGCATGTATACGCAAATGTAACTCTTTTTTTCCTATTACATTTTGCTTCCCCACACAACCGTGGACATGTTGAAGGAAATACCATTTTGCATGGATCAATTTGGAACAACTTTATTAGATGGGATAAAAGGAGGGACAAAAAATAATTTCCTATATGAATGGGCTAAGTGTCATTTCTCCTACTTGTTGGTGTTGATTTAATTATTTCATTTATTATCCCTTGATTGTGTCCATGGAGAAAAGGTACCGAAGAAGAGGGAGAAGAAAGAAAGAAAGAGAGAGAGAGGCGAATTCTCCATCATCAGCATCATGAAGAGTAATCAAACGTCAATTCAGAGACAGGGCCCATTACATCCGTGGACAGTGTGGGTACGTCCAAGAAAAAGAGAACATGATTGCCATTCTTGTAGGAGTACAAAACCGCGGGTAACTCCACATAAAAAAAAGTGTACATTATACAGGAAAAATAACTCATAATAATCATAATGAATATATTACTTTTGAAAAGTGTCCGCAGGTGTACTCAAAGGGCTATGTTGAAAGGAATAAAAAAGCTATAAACAAAATGTATGGAATAACATATGAAATGTGCAGGTGAGCAATTGCTAAAGCATTGGCATACTCAAGTCTTGATCATCCTCCATGTCTATTACCGATCTTTGAATACAGTAAGGTGGCTGGTAATGATGATGGGAGAGAAGAATGAACATGTTTGTATTTCTTATTTTGATTGGACATTATTTATGCCATCATTGCCATGTCACCCGTAACAACACAACTCATAAAGGAATTCAATTAGTATTGTATTGACGTCAGTCCTGCGGACGCGCTTTTTCTGTCCACGACGCTCCTCACTCACACACGCACTTTTACACACCTTTAAAATCCTCCTTTGGGAGATTTGGGCTGTCGCTTCGCGGTGGCATGTATCTACACATCTGAAAGGGGATCTTGATGGACATCATTACCGGGGAAGGATGAAGAGAAAGGAATGTATGGACGTCTAATTTTTTTTTTTTATTGACAGTCACCTGCCGAATTCTTTAACAAATCAACACCTTAAGTATAGTATCGTCTTATTTTCTCTTCAAAGTTTTCTTCTTCTCTTTCTTTTGCATTGTTCCTGGTTTCCCAGTGGCATTCTGTCTCTGTAAATAATCTCTATCTCTGCTCTCTCTCTCTCTCTCTACTGTCTCTGCGTCCTCTTTTTCTTCTTCCACTGCTCTTTCTTGCCTCTTTGCCCATTTTTATTTTTTCTCTCTCAATTATTGTCTCTCAATTTTCTCTCACTCAATTTTTTTTCTCTCGCACTTATTTTCTCTCTCAATTATAGTCTCCCTCAATTTTTTTCTCTGGCAATTATTTCCTCTCTACTCCCTTTTGCTTTGTTTTTGCCTCTCTTTTCTCTCTACTCCCCCCTTTTTCTTTCTCTGCTCTGTCGTTTTTCCCTTTTATCTCTCCCATTTTTATCTCTATGCTTTCTCTTTTTTCCTTGTTCAATTCTTACTTTTCCCTCTCTGTTTCCCGTCGTTTCTTCTTTTGCTTCCCTTTGTCTCCATGTGATCCCTCCTGTTTTTGCTCTCTGATGCCTCCTTTTGTCTCTACCTTTTCTTTTTTTATTTCTGATATCTATAGCTATACTCTCCCTTTTTTTTCTCCCTTTAATCCTCCTTTTCATCTCTTTGGGCTCTTCCCAACTTTCTCATTGCTCACTTTTCAGCCTCGTTGTTGTCGTTCCTTTTACTACGTCTCTTCATCTTTCATTTAGACGCTTTTAGACGCTTTTTTATGCGCTGTTTCCTCTTTTTTGGTTATTTCCTCCATTTTTCTTTCTATCTCTCTCACTTCCTATCATTCCTGCTTGCCTATCCTTTCTCTACTTTTACCGTCACCTCTTATACTGACGATGAGAGAGAGAGAGTCACAGACAGATAAAAGGACGCAAGTAAATATTGATGACATTAGTTGATTTTCCTAAAGCTTTTATATGTTGATTGTGTTTATGCAAAAATCCACATTATTTTCTAATACAAGTATTCCTCTCTACCACCAAAATCATTTCAATTGACGTATAGACATGTGTTTTTTCCTTGGCCTTCACCGTGAGAGGACGATCCGTATTAGATTGAATGAAAAAGGATTTAGTTGAATGAGCATACAATACCTCATATTACGAGATATGTCCAAGTGGGAAAAGAAGAACCCTATAAAACTAGAGGCCTGTCTAAACTCTTTGTTTATACTTGAAGCATTGAAGAGCAAAGTAAAGTACGTGGGTTTGAGAGGAGAATAATAAGAAGAGTTATAATGATTTTTCAAAAAAAATCTGCACTATAGAATTCCCTACAGATACCTATCCTTCAATTTCACATGTGTGAAAAAATGGTTTGTATACGAAGGCTTTGATGGAGCTGTTGGACTCGGATCCATGTAATTTTTTACACGAAGGAGGACGCACGATGACTTCTGCTACAGTTTCCCCCTTTTGAATTGCTTTCGTATAAAGACATGAGCTATTATAATTTGCCATGTCATTTTCTTCTACTTTTCAAGTGCCTTCAAAGTATATTTTTGTTGTATCAACGGTCCTACATACCATTCCTCCCGCTCAACAGACACATCTCTGAACAGCACATTGCTCAGCAGACACATTGCTCCAGACAAATTTTTTTGAGGGAATGCTTAAGCCCTGGATAGACCGGAATAGCCAGAGTTTATTTCAGGGGAAAAAAATCCCTTGACATGTCAACTTAATCCAAAAGAGCTTCTTTATTAAAGAAGTCGTAACTGGTGACGTCAGAATGATTGGAGTGATCCTAATTTTTTTTTCCGGGATGAGCCGGAAGTCATAACGTTTGAAGGACTTTTGATAGGGGGATATAGGGAGGGATGAAAGGGTTTCAGGTGGCTCCTGTGGTGGCCGAGAAAATCCAATCATTTCATTAAGTACCACCACTCAGGGCTAATCATATGTGAGTGTGTGTTTTTGTTGTGACTCCTTCCCATTACTCTACACATGGCCCGAATAACGATGACGAGCATCACAATAGGAGCTTTTATTATATGATGAGGCTCTCTTAATTTACTCCTCATACACCACAGAAGGGTTTTTGTTGTGGAGGAGGATTTCAATTTTTTTTTTATTTAGTTTTTTTTTTTTATTTATTGTGATATATTATCACAATCTTTGGATGGTACATACATTTTATTGTGACCGCAGTCCCTCATTGTTACACAGGCATTATACAAGCTCCCCCCCTTCTTATGGCTGCCACAAAGGGGTGGAAAAACCAAGCCTGTGATCATACTCACATACACATTCAATTTCCAAAATTCCCCCAGCAAAATCTGGTGCTCCAGTATATTTATTCTCATTTTCTCTGGTGGCATTGTAATAAATACAAAGACATTATTGTATCTTTCTTTTCTCCCCTCGCGGGTTCTTGGAATCCCCCGGGTTTTCAATGGCGTCCCAAGAACTGGAGGGGGTTGCAAAAACGGGAAAAAATCCCCTTCTACAAATGATACTTTTGTGTGTGAATTCTCCTATTTACATTATTTATATCAACACAAGATTCTTCTCTCTCTCTCTCTCTCTTTCTATGAAGAGATAAAAAAATAAATTGGGAATCTTTCCTAAAGAAAAGTTATGGATGTAATTTGCTCATTACGTTTTGTATTTATTATTACCTTGTACAAACATTTTTATTCTCATCAACAACATTCCTGGAAGAACCCGCCTTTCCCCCCCCTTTTGACTTTTTTTTGACAAGTTAGAAAAATTTCCAATTTATTCTTGAAAAAAATGCATATACTTGGAATCATCAAGGAAGGGGTGAGTTTGGTGGGGGATGAACGTATGTGTAATTGTGTATAGAAAAAAAATGTGTGAACTCCCTTTAACTCGCACATAGGGTGGAAATTATGAAAGCGCATTTAAAAGTTACCTCTGCCGGGGCGTTTTTTTAAAGAGCAGAAATGTGGGGGATACTATAGTGGCTGGATCTGCGGTATATACATATGTATGTCTGCATTTGTGTTGTGGTACATACAATTCAACCTACACACTTCTCAACCTTGTCGTGATGAGCAGGACTCATGTTCCCCTGGAATAATAATGATTGTCTATAAGCAACATATGCGCATAATTACATGGATGAGGAAGAAGACAGACCCTAATGATCTCATTGAAGACCGTTACATTTACATTACAAGTTACTTCCGAGTTCCATGTCTTCTCTCGGCAATAACAACAGGGGAAAAAATGAAGGGAGAGAGAGAGAGAGAGAGAGCAAAAGAGCCCAGGTGCTCCATATGTTTTGGTGATGTTTTTTAGAGTACACAAAATGTAACGCTAATCATAAGGCGTGTGCTCGAGGAGTGACTATGTACTCACATGGACATGTGAGAGACAGAGAAAGAGGACATTGCTGCTTACTCGGTCATACATAATTGGCATCACATGAGTAAGTTTTTAAGTTTTTAAAAGTCCTCTCCTGACTTTTCCCTATGACCATTATGAACATATTCTTCTCTGTGCTTCACTTCTTCCTTACTCAATTCCCTTCGCACTCCCTCACTTTACCTGTCATTAGAATGCGATGGGTAATTGTATTTTTCGACTCTCTCACATCTCTCTCTCTCTCTGCCTTTTCGATCCAGGTACGATATTATCTCCCTCTCCCTCTCCCTCTCCCTCTCCCTCTCCCTCTCCCT
>JAQGBT010005352.1:0-14480 GCA_034698585.1 Disparrhopalites patrizii
CTCTCTTTCTCTCTCTCTTTCTTTCTCTCTTTCTCTCTCTCTCTTTCTCTCTCTCTTTCTTTCTCTTTCCAATGCTCTCTCCTTTCTCTCTCTTATGCTCTTTCTATCTTTCCGGAAATGTGTTTGTGTGTGCACGGCCTCCCCAGTGAAAAAGAGATTGCGAGGGAAAGAGAGAGAGAGAGAAAGGGGAAAGATCCATTTGCCCCAAGTAAAGTACCAAACCGTCATTATTACCCAGACCATTGGCTGTTCTACGTTGGTTTTCCCTTTCTCTCACGCATTCTCTCTTTTCTTCTTCCTTATTACTCTTCACCTCCTCCTGTCTCACAATATTTTTCCTTTGACGTAACGGAGAAGGAGATACGGGGGATAATAATTCGGCATGTAATATGTGCACACAATTTCCTCATTTATTCCCAGTTAAAAAGTAAAGTAATAGTCCTCATGCTACGTAAAACACCTAGAAGAAATTGACGTAAATAGAGAGAATAGTGAGGAGAGACAGAAGAGTGGAGACGGTGTCTATTTAAATATTTGAATTTCTCTCTCTCGCTCCCTTTCGATGCTTCCCTTCGCTGGCAAGCAAAGTTTTTTCTGCAAGAGTCAAATTCGTTTTTACAGAGAGAGAGAGAGAGAAAGAAAGAAACACCAGTACCATTAATTAGTTGAACCAGCACGCTCGTTCAATAAAAGCAGGAAGGTTTTTTTTACTCCTGCTACTACTTTTTTGGTTATTAATACATTCGAAACATACATCCAATTCTACTCATTCCTTTATTTTTCATTCTTCGTTATGCCCCATCCTTTTGAGCTTCCCTTTTGTTATTAGGAACTCCTTATTTTCGTGTGGGGGAGCAACCTCCACATAATAATTACATGGTGAGATAAAAAAAAAAATTATAACCCTTAGCAAAAATATTTCATTCACCGGGGATGGTGTACACACTACCTACGACGATGTAGTAGGTCTAGGAATCAGCAGTTGCTAGTATTAGGAGCAATTGCAAAAGAACATAAAGTGGAGGGGAGCACCAAGAAAAAAAAACGCGGGAGAACGCAAAGTGGAGAACAGTGAGATTGGAAACACATAAGAACGAGCTGCATGGAAAAGAGTACAAGACACGGGAGGCTAATTCGAGTAATAAGACAAATAAAAAGGGTTAAAAGGACCATGAGTGAGAGAAAACGAGCAAGAGTGGGGAAGCAAACACAAATAGAAAATGAGAAAGTGTAGAAACCATAGCGAAGGTAAGGATGAAAATAATGGAAGGGAAATTGCGGGGCAAATTGTAAAATAAGGGAGAAACCGAGAGAAAATCACAGAGAACAGCTAAGTCCAATAGAAGAGACACGAGAGAAAGTCATTGAAGAGAAAGAAATCCAAAAGAGAAAAAGGAAAGAAAGTTGCTGATAAGAAAGAGAAAGTTGTGGAAAAGAGAGAAAAAATGAGAGAACGTTGCTGATAAGAGAGAAAATCAAGAAAGAAAATTGCAGAAAGAGAAAGGAGAGAACGGTGTTTATACGAGAGCAAATCACGAGACAAACTGACAGAAAAGAGAGAAACATCTAAAAGAGAAGCAAGAAAGATATGGAAACAAAGAAAAAGAACAAAAAATGAGCAAAGAAAACAGAAGCGGGAAAAGAACAAATCCAAACAAATAGAAACAATAAAGGAGATACCAACCAAGAAAACATTCCTGAACTGAGAAACGCCCAGGAGAAAGTGAGAGAAATGGAGACACGAAATACAAAATAAAAACACAAAAGAGAAAAAAGCTCGCAGTATACAAAGGAAGAAAGACGGAAGCAATGAAGACAGAGCAAGTATTGAGAGAGAGAAACAAATAAATAGAATGCAAAGCGAAACATTAAAGACATAATTAATTATTAAACATAAAGATACGGATAATTAAGCACAAAGAGATGGAAAAATGGAAAAACCGACGGAAAAGATGGGTGAGAAAAAAGAAAAGGCGGAATTTGAAAGGAGAGAAAATAGTATAGGGGAAAGCATTCGGAAAATGCAGAAACCAGGAGAGACAGAAAATGAGTGGAGAAAAAGCGGCCATAATCCTTTAACTGCCTCCCCATCTGTGCAAGGTAAAAGTCCGGAGAGTCACCTTTAGCAAAGTATTGTAAATACTGGAATGCCATACATATACAAATACATACGTGCGTCCTCACATTTCCCCATTTTGTTTTTATTTATTATTCCGTATATATATTTTTTTTTTTGGAAAAAAATGTGAGATTGGAGAGGAAAAGTCAATATGTTACCATTCCCGTCCTGCTCCATACGATTTTAGTATGTACAGTTACCATAACCAAACACTTTGAATGCGATGGTAATAAACAAGGACATTTATCACGTATCGATGTGAGACCAACACGCTACACATAATCTCTACCCCTCTACACTTTCCCTGAAAGAAAACAAAATACATATTTCGGTGGCCGAGTCAGCTATTAATCAGAAGAATGCATGTAGCCAGTGCAAACGAACCTTTCTCCGTCGTCCACTATTAAAAAAAAAACTTCCCAGGAAAAAAAAACATATTTGTCGTCAATGTTTTCCCCTTGTTCTTCCACCTGACCTAAACTATAGAGGCTCAAAAGCTGTACCTGAACCCAGTAATTTTTTTCGCATCGTCTCTCCATATGTACATACACATAAAAAAATCGTCCAGCAAAAAAAAAAAAACAAATGTATGGAAGGAAGGAATAAAAAAAACTACGATTGCAAACACCCCTGCTATTTTTTTCTTTTATAACTCCCATGCTCCCATAATCATTCCCATAAATGGGCATATACATATATACATGACACATGCTATATAGTCAACAAAAATTACAAAAACAACAAGGGACAAGCATGATGCTACCAAAAATGAAAGGACTTCCCCTATTTTTATGACTGTGTACAAAGACCTTCCATACACGTATACATAGGAGGATGAACGGGAGGAGATAGTGAAAGGGACACACACGGAGACAAAAAAAAAATAGGCACTAATTTGCCAATAATATCTTATATTTATGCAGATATTGATCCATCCATGGATTTTTTTTTCAGGGAGGGAGAAGAGGGAGGAGTGGGAAGGTAAAAACATTTTATTATTATTATAATCTTACTCACATACCTCCCGCTATTTCTACCTCACCATTCTCCCTTTGTTTCAGTCACCCCCATCACTTTCTCCAGGTACTTTCTCTTTTTTTACCCGGTCATCTGTATACATAGATGTTCCCACCCGTACGTCATTATATCCTTTTTTTGTCTCGCTAATTTTTTTCACAAGTCAAAAATGAAATCGTAATGAGTTTTGCAAAGGAGTAAAAGATTTCCCTCACCCTCCATCCCTTTAACCCTTTCAGCCCCAACTTGTCTCATTTATTTCCCACCGTTGCCAAATATAGCCTACCGGCTTTCCCCATATACTTTCAAGAAGCCCCTTGAATTTCATTTAGGAGTGAGTCCTCAAAATATTTTACCTTTTTTGATTGATTCTAAAAAAATCAGATCTCGTTTCTAATTGTAACTACTGATAATTTGCAATTATGAAAGAAACTTGAAATTGAGAGGGTGCATGGATAGACATTTTTAACTGTCCGTGACGAGCATGTACACAAAGCATAGAAACAGAAGATTGTATGTAGATATCTAAAAATAAATTGGCCAGTAAAATATCTCTGGAAAAATTCCCAAAAAACGATAAAAGCCGGGTTTTTTCTACTTAAAAAAATTTAATGCTACCTGGAACGTCCGTTTAATTCTTGTTTGATCTTTACAGAAAAGTCTTTGAGCAAGTGTCCGCATGTGGTACGGAGACAATGCGATAGACACAAAAACGTTTTTCCTACTGTAAATGCGTATCCACAACACAAGAGCGTACACGACTCATCCAAGATGCACAACACGTCTCTCAACACAGAGATTGAACAGACAAAAACATTTCTGGTCTTCTTATCACCCTTTTTTGGTTGTTAACTTTTAATTACACAAAAAAATGTAGAAGCCATCAAAATAAAAATCATCTTTGGTAAAAATCAGCACAAAGACACAGACACCGTACACATTTACACTACGAGGTTATTAACAAATGCCAACTTAAATGTCACAATTTCTCTTACTTATTTTTTAGCACAAGACAATATGAGAGAAAGAGAACAATGAACAATCACAAGAATAGTACAAGGTCAAGTGATAACGGCATGAATATTGTGGTACTCAACAACAATGACAATCACAATAACGTACACAACACTCTGGACACAGACACATGGACAAAAGAACGGGGAACACGGTGGATATTACTCATCAAGGAATATTCGAATAAATCGAGAAAAAAAATTCATCATTAATTTCCTCTCTGTCCCTATTTTCCCCTTATTCTCCAAAAATTCCCGGGAAGACTGCAATTAAGCCAGGGTCTTATTACCTGTCAATATTATTGGACACACTGACAATCTCCGGCTTGGGATAATGTCATGGTCAGGGTCCAAGGACACACCTCAAGGGTATACTCATCGGAGGTGAGTGACAAAGGGGTCGTGTGGAAGGATTACGAACTATAATGACTCCTAATTGAGATAAAAAGAAACACCCGGTAATTGTAGGCTATAATATACAATTCCCTATGGATAAAAGAAACAAAGGAGGATTTTTTGGTTGGAAGCGATCAGCCTCACCATGATCGACGAACTGCACAAAAAGTAATGTATGGAAGGGGTAAATTAGAATTTCCATGCAGTCAGTCCTCAACTCGCCGCATTCACTTTCCTTATTCCTTTTCCCTTCGTCGTATCGTATCGAATTGCTTTTTTTCTCCAACACAACTCCCACCATCAAAACCCGTATGCTTCTCTCTCTCCTTTTTTTTTACTCTTGCTCTCTCTCTCTCTCTCTGTCTCACTTCCAATATATTATTAGTGTGTTTTTGTGTATGTATAAAAAATACTAAAACGTGTGTTCTTAACTATAGTACAGGCGACGAAGGAACGACAACAAGCTACACACACGTTCTCGCCCTCCCTTCTTTCTCTCTCTCCCCTTTCTCTCTATTCTCTCTCCTTTTCTCTTCTCTCTCGCTCCTTTTCTCTTTCTTGCTCACGTCCATCTCTCCTCCTTCTCCTTCTTCCTTACTCTCTCTTTCTCCTCCTTTCTCCTTTTTCTCTATGTTCCTCTCCCTTTGTCTCACTTTCTCCCTTTTCTCTCTCTTTCTCCATTTTTTTCGTTTCTCCCTTTTTCTCTCTTTTTTCCTCTCTCTCTCTCTCTCTCTCTCTCTCTCTGTTCTCTCTCTTTTTCTCTGTTTCTCACTCTTTATATCGCTCACTTCCCTTTTTTCTGTTTCTCTCTCATCTCGCTTACTCCCTTGTTTTCTCGCTCTCTGTTCATCTCGCTTTCTGCCTTTTTCTCTTTTTCTCTCTGTTACTTTCCCTTTCTCTTGATTTTTCCTATTTCTCTCTCTTTCTCCCTTTTTTCTCCCTGTTTTCTCTCTTTCTCTATGTTCCTCTCTTTCTTCCTTTTCTCTCTCTTTCTCCCTCTTTCTCTCTCACGTTGAGCACGTATGTTAACGACCACCTTTTTCTTTAGCTCCCGCTCTCCCCTCATACACTAACCCATATGAGACAGTATTGGCGGGGGAGAGGAAAAAAACGTTACCCTTCCTCATGACTTATATTCCTGTATTACTCCTTTGGCTACTACTGCTTCCACGTTGAGATGTTAACATGTGCCCATCGCCTTATTGTCTCCCCCTTCCATTCATTTGCCAAAGGATATTATATGATTTTTGTCCTCCCTGGTACTACCTATCAATATCCACACTAAAACACCTTTTCTCTGTCTTTCTCTCTACTTCTCTCCGTCCATGGACATAAGAAACGTCGTCGCCATCGGTTTCTAAGTTAATCCCCTGTCACTTTGGGAGAATGTATAAAAGGTTTATTTCCATCCTAATTTTCTTTTTCAAGCGTCTATCAATATCAAAAAGTGGTTGACCATGCATGTATTGGTTTCACCGATCAAGGGACCTTGTCGATTTGGAAGAGGTGAGGCGGTGGTACTAATTACTAATAGTACAATGAAAGCCTGACTCGAGGAGCCAAACTAACAGATGTTCCAATTTCTGTTCAAACTAATGCAACGAGAGTTGGCAAATCAATGGCAATTCCAATTCTAGCATTTTCACCGCCTTATTTTTGCAGTTTCGCTATAGTGACGATTTCGTGTCTCGTCATACCCCGGAAACGTCAAAATAAAATGTTTTTCTATGAAAGATGTAATAATTAGTAATTATATGATACTATCTATTAATATTGGCAGGAGTAATGGGTAATAGTATTACTAATATCGGGAGGTGATATTATTTTCGTGTCATATCCGCACATCTCCACATAAATCATAATATGCTTTTTATTGGTATACAAAAGGTGCATGATTTTAAATGAAGGAGATTGATACAAACAGCAAAATGATGGTGTCGTCGTGTGAATAATGCGACGAACCTTGTTTTGCTTATACCAATTAAATTGATTGCATTAATTGTTACAATGCTATAAATAAATTAAAATTATTTCCCCCACTTACCAATTACCAATGTATCACTATCCTATTATCCATACAATGTACAAAGCTGGGCGTTAATGGAGCCAAATCAAGGATGAAAGGAAGGAATACCTAACCAAATCTTCCGCTACAGTTAAAGAGATTTACTTCAAATAAGAAATGTTCATACCGGTCACTGTAATAATTCCTCTGATCCAGATTGCAAATAATAAAATCTTCAAGGATATTAATACACACACGGTAGTTGATATCAACGGGGAAAGGTCCGCCTTTCACTCGTGCCGCTCCAGGTGACATAAATGATGTTCCATATGCATACATCTTATTGATTGGATTGATGGACTGGGTTGGAAGATGCTTTTAAAAACTAGTCACTTTTTACGATCCTCTCCAATTATTATGACCACGGCCATCGCATTGCCACTTTTATGGCGGATGTGTGAAATACTTAATATTATGGAATTTCGATATCACAGCACTTTACTCTCAGGCATACCTACATAAATATAGCCAAACACCCATTCCTGTACCTCTTGAAAAGGAGATAAATAAAGAGTATCAAGGGCATGAATGCATATATTACATATAATATGCATACGCATATTCCGCAACGTATCCTACAAATATACAGCTAACAGGATATTCTCAAGAAAGCCAAAAAGAGATTATTTAGTAAAACCACAAGCAAAAGACGTTCCCCAAAATAAATCGGACAGCAACGAAAACGAAGAAGGTAAACAAATCAAGAGGATCAAAGAAGGCAAGATATCAGAAAAAGGAAAGCAATAAATCAAGGAAAAGACAACTGAGGGACCCAGAGAAAGCAAATAAGCCATAAGCGAAGAAATCAAAAACGAGAAAAGAAATTATCAATCGATATAAAATACTGGGTAAAAGGCAAATAATCAATAGAAAGCAAATAATCAATAAAACACAACCAATAAAAACAAATAATCAATAAAACACAAATAATCAATAAAACACAAATGAACAATAAAACACAAATAATCAATAAAACACAAAGTAACAATAAAACACAAATAATCAATAAAACACAAATGAACAATAAAACACAAATGAACAATAAAACACAAATAATCAATAAAACACAAATAATCAATAAAACACAAATAATCAATAAAACACAAATAATCAATAAAACACAAATAATCAATAAAACACAAATGAACAATAAAACACAAAGTAACAATAAAACACAAATAATCAATAAAACACAAATTAATAATAAAACACAAATAATCAATAAAACATAAATAATCAATAAAACACAAATAATCAATAAAACACAAATAATCAATAGAAAGTAAATATTAAAAAATTCAGAACGTCAAGGGAAATTAATGGATGCAGAAAACGTAGGTAATCAATAGAAAGCAAATAAACAGTAGAGCACAAATAACAAATGCAGAAGGCATGAAATCAATGGGAAACAAAGAATCGATAAAAAGCCAAAAATTAACAGAAAGCAAAAAAATCAAAAGAATCAACAAAAACAAAGAATGGAGAGAAAGTTGGGAATCAATAAAAACAAAGAATGGAGAGGAAGTTAAATCCACCTGTACTGCCTCATTTTCCGTTCTTTATTTGTTATGTATATTTTTCATCTATTCTTCCATTTTGTATGCTGTTTATTCTATTTTTTATGCTGTTTATCCTTATTTTTCCTCCTTGCAAATCCTTCCCTCCCCCGCTCACGAACACTACACATTATAATACATACATACATCATAGTACAGCAATAAACACTGAAAAAACTCGTCAGTCCGCCATCATCGAATCATGCTTGAGAAAGACCTGTGGTCGAAACGTCGCACAAGTTAAACAAGTTAACTTAATTAAAATTAATTGTGTTCCAATTGGATTCTTCGTTTACCCCCTTAAAAAATTCACAAAAGGTGAGTGATCCTAGCCTATATTTTTCAATATATTACTATTTACTAGACAAAGCCCGCGGTAGCCACCGCGGCAAGGGCCAAATTCTCATGTGGTGTAATTAGCACTTAGTGAACAACACTGGTATTTGTACAGTGTATAGGTTTGTACGGAATTTTAAAAGCCTTTGTGGATTGATGTTTACCTGTATGTGCAAGGCGACTATGTTTTTGCGCTCTCACTCTATTTACTACTCTTTGGCGCTTCGATTTGCAGGGTTCTGGTGAAACGTTTCGTGGTTTTTGACCTTTTTTCTTGTCATCGCACCTTGCTTTGCTCTCGTTGTCTCTCTATCCTTTTGTCGCTCCCTTAATTCCCTTCTTTTTTCTTTCTTGACTCCTTTCTGTTGCCTTTACTCTTCTTTTTCCTTTGTCTGTCTCTGGTTTCTCTCTCTTTACTACCTTCTTTTGTCTCTCTTCACTCTTTGCTTTTGTCTCACCTCACTATTAATTTTCCTCTGCCCCTCTCTGTTTACGGTCTTTTCTCTCTCTCCTCTCCTTCTCTCTCTCTTTAGTGTCCTTCTGTCTCTCTTTACTCTCCTTCTCTCTCTTTTGTCCTTCTGTCTCTCTTTACTCTCCACCTCTCTCTTTTTTGTCTTTCTCTCTCTTTACCCTCCTTCTCTCTCTTTTGTCCTATTGTATCTCTCTTTGTTGTCCTTCTCTCTCTTTACTCTCCTTCTCTCTCTTTTGTCCTTCTGTCTCTCTCTTGGCTCGACTTCTGCAACTCTTTTTACTCTTTTGACTAATATTTATATGACTGCTTGCCCATTGGTTTATTCTCGCAGTTTCTCTTTCTTGGATTCTTTGCTCTTTTCTTTGCCTGTCTCTCTTTTCGTCTCTTCTTTTGTTTTTCTTTTTTTCGTGCGCTTGTCTCTTTAATATTTTCTTATATCTCACTTTATTCTTGTCCCTTTGCCCGTCTATACTCCCTTTTTTCTCTCAGCTTTCTCTCTTTATTCATTTTCTCTCTATTACTCGCCTTTTCTTCCAGTCGCAATTCACTTAAAAAGTCAGCACAAAGAGATATCTGCGGATAGGAGAGAGGGACAACAAATACCAACGAAAGAGAAAGGGTGCAGTGCATATACAAAAAATTGAATATAAAAAAATTGTTTGGTGTTTGGTCGCGTTCTTGCAGTGCGCGCAATCAATTAAAGGAATAGCGCCTCTAATGGGAACAATCCGAATACTCAAATCACACAGTAATACAATATTTGGGACGCTTCCGTTTTTGCGGACTGGACGGTTACGGTTCTTGACCTTAAAAGTGTAACTCACGCGAAAAGCGTTACACATGCAATCTCTGCAATATTAATATGATATCCTTACATTCCTTATGCTTATCTATTGAATAGTATTACTAATATCGGGTGGGATATCAGGAATACTATTCAATTCAATTGGTGTAAGGGAGAAAGGAGGACGGAAATATTTCTCTCCTTTAGATTTGGATATTTATAAGTGTCAGGTGATATTATTGTCGTGTCGTATCCGTATCATCTCTGCATAAATCTTAATATGTTTTTTATTAGTACACAAAAACGAGCATGATCTTAAATGAAGGAGATGGATACAAATAGTAAAAAGATGGTGTCGTCGTGTGAATAATGTGACGAACCTTGTATTGCCTTACATCAATTGATTTTATTGCATTAATTGTTACAATGCTATATAGTAATACATATTATCAGCCATATTATCTTTACTTAGCATAGCAACGTAAATCTGAGATGTCACGATCACAACCTTCTTGAAAGTGAATTTTTACCTCATATCCGAATACATCCGCGGCTTCAAGGAATAACATACATGTAATACATACATCCTTATTAGTTTAGATTCCATCAAATGGGAGGAACCAGTATTCTCTTGACGGTCGCCATAATCCTAATAGTCTGCGTTTATCAAAATCAAGGTATGGATTTTCTTGATTCATTCAATTGACAATTGGTTGAGTATTCTAAGGGGTTCCTCACATGCTCTCTTCACGTCTCCCTTCGATTTTGTTGTCTTTTTAAATGGGAAAGCAAAGCGTTACTTATTTTCATAAACCGTTACATGAACTGCAAATATATGTATCTATATGCAAGTAGACAATAATATCTTGTATTGGATTTTTAGGTGACCGGAACTGTTCATTTGGTAGAATTAATAGTCCTTACCCTAGTGACCCTTACCATCCATACTATCAATGTGTACACAGGGGTTACAAATGTTGTTACATTGATTTTTACGAATCCGCGAAAACCGTTTGGTCTAAATCTTGCTCAATATACTTAAGTCCATGTTGCTACTTCCCTCATAAGAGTGACCCAAAAAAAAAACGTTGCATTTGTTGTTCAGAGGTTTGTAACATGAGTAATCAAACAGCGGACTACGGAAAGCTTCTGAATTCGCCCACGTGTACACCAGCGAATGGTTTGATAAGTGACCCCACCACATTCCCTACAGGGGGAGAAAAAGGTCCGTGCTCCATTCACCACATTTCTGGATTTCTTCTCATCCTCTGCCTCATTGTTGTCCCTCTTCCCAGTGGAGCAATCGGAGGCGATTAAAATTATTTCCCCCCATTTACCAATTACCAATGTATCACTATCCTATGATTCATACAATGTACAAAGGTGGGCGTTGATGGAGCCAAATCAAGAATGAACGGATGGAATAACCTAACTAAATCTTCCGCTACAGTTAAAGAGATTTACTTCAAATAAGAAATGTTCATACCGGGCACTGAAATAATTCCTCTGATCCAGAATGCAAATAATAAAATCTTCAAGGATATTAATACACACATGGTAGTTGATTCAATGGGGAAAGGTCAGCCATTCACTCGTGCTTCTCCAGCCGTCGTAGGTGACATCAATGATGTCCCATAAATGGATACATTTTACTAATGCATCACTATTACGTATTGGGTGAAGTGGGATGGTATAAGAAGCATGCAATTCATTCAGGAATAAGGGAAGATTCTGGGAAAGCATGGGGACACAAGACAGAGAAGAAAATTGTAATTGTACAAATTTGTGTGAGAAAATAAATTGTGTGATAAATCAATTGTGTGAAGAAGAAGGAGAAAATTTCATAGAGAAAATTTTACAGGGAAGTAGAAAACATTCATAGAAAAAAATTGGGGAGATTTCAGTGAGGCAAAATCAGGTTAGAATATTTGAGGGAGAAAAAATTAGGAAATTAAGCGGAAAGGTGTTCGAGGAAAAATGAAAAATTTGTAGGAAAAGTACAAGAGAAAAATGGTCAGAGAAATGGAGTCATGATACGGACTGGTATCAGCACTAACTGAGAAAGTTGGTTAGCATCTCCATAAAAAGCATTTATGCCGTATCCAGATAATTCCCATGTTTTAATAGGGGATTTTAATGAGTAGAAATTGCCGTTTCAAGGGAAATTGTGTATGTTTTTGTGTGAGATTTAGGAATTAAGGACTCGTGGAATGGGTGGGAAAATGAAAAGTCCTCACGTGAGCCCCAATGTATTTGAGGTGATGTAAAGTCCAGATTACGTTATTAGATGACATAAAATATGGGAGGTTTTATGGAAAGTGGAAAAGAAAGGACTTTTGAAAGGTAAAACCAAATTCCTTATCCAACTCACCATCTTTTTGCCCATAAGCCACCATATAAAAATTCTTTTCTCTTCCTCTCAATCCCCTTTGGCTCCTTTGGACATGAAGAGAAAATTTGTATTTTCCTCCAAATATTTTGGGGGTTGATTACTTTATCAGGAGGGAAAAAGGGGAATAATAATGGAGTTTGATAATCAATGGATTAGTGCCATGCTTTTTCTTTGCAAAAGAAATGTATACAACATTATATCACTCTTTCTATTATGCTTATTCAGTTCGGGAGTAAAATGTACACTTCTGCTTACATGTACTTATATGGTCCTGTCAAGAATTATTATGACTCTTTGCCTCCTGTTTTTTTTTTATTGCCATTTGCATATTTCCCGTTTTCCCTGGCGAGATTGGTCTCAATGGTTTCTATATTTTCCAGGTGAATATGTTACTATTATTATTTTATTCTATACATTCCAGTATTTTATCCGTGTTTAAAAAAATATATCCACAAATTCTTTCCCAGAAAAAAAAAACTCATGATTTCCTCCCGTTTTTATTACAGTTTTACAGGAATTTTCTTGACATTCGGAGGGAATTACTACCAAAAAAAATATATGAAACATAATGTTATAATAGTAGTCGTCAGAATAATCATAAAGAGCTGGCCAAAGAAAATGTTACACGATAAGTATTACCTGACGGTTGACGGAGTCAAATAAAGAGAATAATCATACTTGTGGGCACACGTAAGAGAGAAAGAGAGAGAGAAAGGAAATTGAATATCTCATTCCTCCTATTAATTTTCCTTGTTCATAGTTCTCAAAACTTTTATACAGCACAGATTTCGGGGCATACTATTTGCGTATAGAAACAATTTAAAGAGGGATTTTTCCAAATATTTATACACAAGTCTATACGGCGGCTATTACCTGCCAATATTGATTTAAGTCAAAGTACGTCTCCGACCGTCCAAAATCAGCAGTTTGCGCATCAGACGATGCCAATGTAGATGACCAAATTATACAAACCAAAGAAAAAAACAAAGGTGAACACATGAGAAAAACAAAGTGAAAGCAAAAGCAAAGAAAGCAGTGAAAGCATGGGAAAGCGACGAAGATGTGAAGAACAGAAAAAGGGAAATACTGAAAACAAAGAAAGGCGGGGAAAACACAATAATGAAGAAAAAATAAATACAAATCACGCAAAACAAATTAGAACAATAAGAGAAAGTCCGGGCAAAATTTTTAAAAAGAAAGTGAGCGCTCAAAAGCAAAGAAAATTAAGTGCAAAAAACAAAAGCTATACAAACACGAAGTAGACGAGAAGGAGAAACAAGGAAATATATAAATTCAAATATAAATAGCCGAAAGCGGAATTAAGGCTAAGGAAAATGCAAAAACAAAAAGGAAGAAATACAGAAGAAAAGTATCACAAAAAATTCGGATTTCCCTCAAAATAAAAATCTGCATAAAGAAAAGGAAAACATCCATTTATCCCCACTCGAAGACAAATGAAGGTATCGGGAATGATAAAGGACCGTACAAAGTGAGAGTAATGCAAACTTTAGCAAGATTTAGTGGGATAGAAACAACTTGAAACCCCAGTAAAAGTACCTCCTTTGTTGCCTACCAATCTCAGCCGTATTAAAGTTTGGAAAGGAAAAGAAACCAACACAAGTGGGAAGGCCGTAGAATATAGAAAAAGTGAAGGAGAGCAAGAGAGGAAGAAAGCAATAAATAACAAAAGGGGGAAGAAAAAAAAATCTATGGACCAGTTCAAAAGCCGTTAAGCATCGTATTGACACAAGAATTACCAGAATAAAATAAATCGTTCCCTGTGCGTCATTTCTCAGCAATATTTTCCTCGGGGTTCAAATAATAACGGTGATAATATCCTCCCCCACATATAACCATGCATTCACCTGACACACCTGAGTATTTTTTTCCACCGTAGTTTCTTACACAAGACGCCAAATCGTGGTTGTTAGGAGTGGGGCGATAGGAATATATAAATATGAGGAAATGTTCTTGTAATAACAGCGGTAACATTAAGCTTGGACTGATAGGGGAACCCCTCATGAATACATACCATAATATTGACAGGGCATGCCATGTAAACTACCTTTATTAGATTACACCTTTTGACAGTGGAAACATTTTCCAGTCAATAAAATATTTTCCTTTAAATTCGGGGGAGGACGGAGTTCAACCTTTTCCTGAGAGACCAACAAGCTTCTTTGAGGGGAAAAGGAGAGAAAAGTATTCCAAGGATTGATGGAGTGGGTTGGAAGATGCTTTTAAAAACTAGTAACTTTTTACGATCCTCTCCAATTATTATGACCACGGCCATCGCATTGCCACTTTTATGGCGGATGTGTGAAATACTT
>JAQGBT010005353.1:0-14480 GCA_034698585.1 Disparrhopalites patrizii
AAATTTATAATTCTCTGTCGAAATTTATAATTCTCTGTCGAAATTTATAATTCTCTGTCGAAATTTATAATTCTCTGACAAAAATTTTGGTCGAGAAACATTCCTGCCGTTTCAATATGATTAAATGGTAATGTATACAAATGATTAAGCAGATCCGGGCGCCGAAGAGCTGTGGTCAAATGTGATCAGGAGCAATATGGAAAAATTGTCCCGTCAGCTGGAAGGACAACTTGGAAATTCTTAGATTTTGAAACAGCCGTTCTGGACGGCTTTAAGGACTTCGAATCCAGCCGAAATTCGACGGCGTGTTCCACCATTTATTCTTCATGTGACACTCCCGCCGCTGATATAATAGACTATGTGGATATGATTGCCAGCTTGGATTTTCTGTAGACTATTTTGTAACATTTGCTTCTGTTTGGGATTATTTAATTGGCTTTTATGGTGAAAATTGTGTCAGACGTGAATAAATTGCGGAGTTATGTTCCTAAATGTTTCATTTTTAGCATGTCATTACCTACACAGAATCACTGGTTTTAGTCAAGAAACAAAAATCATTTCAGGTAAAGGAAGTACAAATTCTTTGTTGTACAAGCATATGTGTCCCATAATTTTATTTGTAAACGATTTTTTTAAGTACACAACTCGTCATACAAGCTTACAATGCATTTCATGCGGATTACAAGAAGTAGGAATAAATATGGTCGATATAGGCGTAAATATCTTCGGACGACGCCGGACATAACGTGTATCGTTCCTCGCACACAGTCGCATTTGAATATGGTTGCTCACACCCGGACAATCCCGCTTCCACGGCTTCCTCCAGCGGCCTCAAGGCCATGTTCACTACATTCTCTGCTGAAACGTCCTTTGTCCTTCGAGCTGCCGATCTGGAATGATAATAATCAAGTTCGTCGAAATTAATATTTAAATAGTTTTCTGGTAATAAATACGGCTATATCATCCATACAATTTTAGTGCAGTCAATATGGTCCTAAGATCCTTGGGCATTCTGTAGCGAGCGTCCGTGGCGGCCCGGAGTTGCACGAGGCACAAGGAGCGCACAAAACATTCGTCCTTATCCATTCTTTGCAGAATCTTTATTAAAAATAATAATTTAAAAATAATTAAAAACCATGCTAAACTATTTGACGGCTTCCTCATGCTGGTACAAATGAAAAAGGAATGCTGGCAAAAAAGTTTTAGGACCTTGACCAAGCTGTGAGCAATGCTGTGCTTCTCATCCAATTTCTCTCCCACTTGCCTCTTCTTCCTCTTCCCATCTCCAGGCTCCCCTGAAACAATCTTATTGAGGTTGATGGGCAGAATTCCAAGGACGTTCAAAACTGCTATCTGTTTCATAAAGAGAGAAATGTCACGGAATGGATCCCTTAAAAGGCATGCTAGCTAGTACATATATGAATTAATATACATATACGTATGGTTAGATTTAATTCGTGCAAAATCGCTACTTCACAGTGAAGAAAAGCTCACCTGAGCAATAATAAATCCCAAGAAGATGGACTCAAAGGGTGTGAGCATGAAGAACCAATTCCAGGACTGAATCACGGACACATTTGTGATCATGGAGTCTACGGGAAGGGTGCTGGAGAGAAGTAGGAGCAAGCCACTGGCGAGGTCTGTGCCGGGGAGATTTGAGCCCGGAAAAAATGTCACGTCTGAGAGGACCGCCATGGAAGTTTCCATCTTTGGATGAGTTTTTGGATCAAACGTCTTGACTAGAGGATGGTCCAAGGATTTTGAAGATGTCAAAGAAAGATTTGCAGCTCCTAATTGAAGTTAACTGAACTGTCACAGATCTTTACTTAGAACTGACGACGTGGCTTCATCCCTTGTTTTGTCAAGCCAAACTGTTTTTGCGTATGCACACGTTCGTTAGACATTCTGCTTCACTTTTTATTTATGCGAACTAATTAGGGAAGCACCAGGAAGCTCAAATGAGTCTGCACACAGGAAGAATTACCTAATACCGGCAATGACTCTGAATATTTCCTCTGCAGGTAAACAAACCTGGTTTATGCATATTTAGTTATTTATAAATGCAGGGGAAAGCTAACAGTAAAAGCATGGAATCAGCAAACATTGTATTTTGATGAACTTGTGCTTTTTTGAATTACTAATAATGACTGATCTGGCTAAAACTGCAAGGGTACGTTAGTGATATTATGCAAGAATGAGCTTAGAGTATCAGAGTAAATCTGTATTACCCGGATTAATGATTAGTTTTATAGCGGATGAAGGATTTCAAATGCTAGAACTAAATTGCAAATAGAAAATACATACTTTAGGCTTCATGAAAATAATATAAAAATCATCAAATAAAATTTAGTAGCAAGTCCACTTAGAAAATCCAATCCGTGATTATAATTTTGGACAGTTACAAATGTTTCGAACAATTCTACTGGTTAACACCAGCAGGTTTTGGAAAAATTATGTGATTCAAAATCCAATGTTTAATTTGAGATAACCCCCATTGTGATACAAATCCCTTTCGTCATTCTTGCTTCTGTTGTGAGGCAAGTTGAAATATTTAATCGTTGCTAGATTTTTCCCGTTATGATTTATAAAACGTTTTATTTATTTTCGGTGGTATTAAGGATTCAGGAAAAATAATTTAAAATTACACAAGATTAAGTCTTAAAATTAAAACCAGAATTTACATTACACGTTGGATTGTAACCAGAGCTAGAGTGCAAGAATCTGTCACGTATTGCCACTAACCATTAATCAGTTTTGGATTTGCAAAAGAAATGCACTCACCATAAGGGAAAGAATGTATACATATTCGAATTATTCTGTGAATTTCTCGTCGATAATCAGGACAGAGATGGCCGAAGTCATGAAGAAACAAGTTCTCAGACGTATTAATTAGACTAATTCCATGTAGCTGTCATTCATTCCACTGTGATATGCTATTTTTTTCAAATTATTCACGTACGTAGGACCCCATCAAATGCATAAGCCTCTTGGTTCCGCTGGGACAAGGAATAACACCTTCAATTTCACTCAAGAAAAAAAATCGTTTCCCTCAAAGCTTAATACAATGACACATTGGCAAGGTGTGCTGTGTCAGAAACAAAGGCAAGCATTTCACAAACTATTAGCCAAGCGTACCCGGAAATTAACATCCTTTGGTGATTTCTAGACATCTTCGTCTTGTTAACAGATGCATGGTTATTATTGTAGATTGTACCTTGTAATTTTGTAGCATTTTATATGTATAATTTAATTGTGCTTTCATGAATTCTGCCTCCCAAAAATGTGCGTTTCTTCTTCCATCCCAAAAAATCCTCGCAATATCCTTTCATACCAAAATCCAACGAAATGATAGGAACCTTTTTTCAATCTTTTATTTGTCTCCCAAGGATTCTCTCACGGAATGACGAGACTTTTTAAATTTTTAACTACACAATAAAAACCCACGCATAAAAAGATTGTGCGTCAATAGAGTCATATGATAATGTATATTATTGCTGGAAGCAAAATTAACAGAGTATCATTTCAGTACAAAGACACATAAAAAAAAAGAAAAACATGCAAGATTTTTTGTCAAAAAAAAAAAACAAATCTACATTGCCATCATGGGAAATTGGGATAGCGAATCCAGACGGCAAGGGCATACAGTAACAATATGTCATCATACAGTTGAAATAGCACATGTGTGTAGATAATAACACCAACATCATTTGATAGGATATGTGTGGTAACTAGGATTTAAAATAATTTATTGACGTCTTTAATTAAGCCCCTTCATTGGTCCTTCTCTGTGAAAGGCTCGGGGTAGCTGGTTTCCGTGGCACGGAGGTTCTCCTCGGGAATGTCTTTGTCGCCCCAGCCCCAAGGGGCATTCTCGGGATGATGATGAGGATGCGAGCCATCTCCAGTTCTCTGGACCCGCTGCAAAACCACTTCCTTGGACACAGACTTGAGATCATAGGCCAAGCCAATCCAGGCGAAGAAGTCGATCATGGCCGTGGAGAGATTCCAGCGGTAGAAGCCCAGCTCGGAGGTCTTGTAGTCCCAGGGGAAGACGTGGTGATAATTGTGCCAGCCTTCGCCCAGAGCCATGAAGGAGACGAACCGGTTCTCGCGAGGCATCAGCGCCCTGTAACAACATCATCAAAGGAAATCAATAGCGCATTAGTCTTCCCCCATTGACTAAATGGACCCCATTCATATTATATAAACATTTACACATGCATATGCCTACATATCCAGGCTGTAGGACGTAGGACATAATTTGATCATCTCCACGCGGCCTTAATATCTGAAGTGATCATCTCCACAAATTCTACAGAGATGGCCAGAATACATCGTATTTAAAATGCATGTATTTGAAATAGGTATTTAAAGTACATTTTTGTAGTTGTATTTTCAAATACAGGTATTTTCTAAATGCATTTTGTAATTTGTATTTAAATACACCAGATTTTTTTGAAGTATTTCGCTGTAATTTGTAACTTAAAAGCGCACCAAGGCAAAATACAATTCATAATTTTTTGATTGCTCTCGAAAATACAAGTGAAGGCGTGTGATACGTATTTTAAATGTAATTATTTGTATTTAGTAATTAAAATACGTATTTAAATACAATACTAACTACTGATGTATTTTGTAATTAAAATACGTATTTGAATACATTACTAACTACTGATGCATTTTGTAATTAAAATACGCATTAAATACATGACTAACTACTGATGTATTGTGTAATTAAAATACGTATTTAAATACATTACTAACTACGGATGTATTTTGCAATTTGTATTTTGTGTTCGACATAAAATACAATTGTATTTCGTAATTTGTAATTAAATACTTGGGGAGCAGCCTAATGTAATTAATAATTTGTAATTAAAATCTCCGAGTGCATTTCTATTTTGTAATTAGAACTTGGAAATTAAGTATTTTGGTCATCTCCGCAAATTCAACTATTCACATATTATTTAGCGCAGTGTAAAAGTAATGAAATGTTTCCTAACATGTGCAATTTTAATAAAAGCCAGACTTATTCAAAATTTAAAAAAACGGGCTAATTGCTGTTTTTAAATTCGTATTAAACGGAAAAGTTGTACATTGCTAAATTGCGGATTAGATCATTTTATGCATTAATGTCCCATTGAGATGATCAAATTATGTGCTTCGCCCTAGATTTGTACATTGTAATCAATATGTACAAATAATCAAAGAAATAGTTGAACAATTAAAGAGACATACTTGTCGTAGGGTTTGGAGCCGTACAAATGAGCCGCACTGTTCACGAGGAAGGTGCGATGAGCCAGGAAAATGTAGCGAAGGCAAGCCGCCACACAGAAAGAGTTGAACAAGGTCTCCCCGAAAAAGTACCACGGGATGAGGGTGGGAATGATGAAGATTATGGGGAAATACATGAACATGTAATTGCTGCAATATGAACATCAAATTAATAATTTCAATAATTTGAGAAAATATCCTTTCTTTCAGAAAAAACGGGAAGAATTCTGCTGTGGATAAATGTAAATGAAATATAAGCAGGTGACCCTCACTTTTTATGCCACATGACCACGGGGTCCTTCTTGAGGTCATTCATGTCAATTTTGCGAAGGCTGGGTGTAAAGATGTCATGGTCGTACATGAGAAGCCAGCCAATGTGGGAGTAGAAGAAGCCCCGACGGGAATTGTGAGGGTCGGCGCGAGTGTCCACAAATTTGTGGTGAACTCTGTGCCAGGACACCCACCGCCAAATGGAATGCTTTGAAGTCAAAAAGTAAATATAATTATATAATTCGAATTCAAATTCAAATTATATAGCAGGAATAAGTAATAACACACATAGAACGCACGCTCTACATTCATTGCGTAAGAGCTCAATTAGCTCAGAGAAATCATTTTTTTGTGGTTTCTTTTCCACACTTACGACTTGCAACAATTGGTTAGGCACGAGGAAGTGCCGAATAAAATTGTTACAAACAAGTGAATTTGTTAGGGTGAGATATATGCTAACTGTAATAAGGCTTATTAAGCTGCAAAAAAAAATCGACTTACTTGACCAGCCAAGGAGAAACAAGCTGCCAGAATTATTCTTAAAGGCAGTCGCGCTTTGAACGTTCGGTGAGCCCAGAGTCGGTGACCGCCAACTGTAATTCCATATCCTCCCAGCTCTGCCAGAATTAAACCTAAGAAACACCAAAAACTGTATTTAATCCATTCTTTAAGCGTCTGGAAAATTTATGTAAACAATGTAAAATTTGAAAGACAAATTTTGAACAGCTTCCTTTCGTTTATTTTCTTTTGTGTTCGTATTTAAATAAATGACCCCTTTTTTAACTGAACGCATTTAACTTATTTATATCTTTCGCTTTTTCCCAAGCAAATTTACGGTTGCTTGGGATTAAAAACTTTTTAAAATTTCATTTTACTGCAATAAAAACAATATGTAGAGCAGGTTGCTGAAAAATAGTTTTTCTGTGTATTCACGAGGATATTTTTGTGCTTTTGCAAAACCACGTGTCAGGTGTAAAAGCGCCTGTCAAAGCTTACCTGTAATCACAGTTGACAATTGGATTTGTCCAAGAAAAATGAGGATGAGCCCGTAGAAGCCAAAGACATGTGCCATTCCGAAGGCGGAGGAGAACATGTAATTAATGCTGTGAAATCCTCCCGTGACTTCTTCCTCTTCGATATTGTTATTGTCCTCACTGGTATGATCACCATCCTTTTTTTGCTTCTCCTTAATTTCCTCCCTGCCGGGTAACTTAATTTTCACCAATTGAGCCTCCATTTTGGTACACTTATTAGCACTTAAACTGGAACAGAGAGTTTTTTTTCTAGTAAATCCAAACAATTTGTTCCGTGTATATTCCGTCCGTATAGAAAAGTCTTGAGCCGTCCTATGTTATTTTTAACACTAAAACAATTGGTTTCTAACAAAACATTTCTCTTAATGCTCCACCCTCCACGAAGTTTTTTTTCCCCCTTTCCGTTTAAAAATATCACGGGTAGGTCAACTTGAATGAGAAATCAAAAGAAATAATCTTCCGTCGAGTTCCGACAACCCACAGTTATTTTTAGCTTCCAAAAAATGAAGTGGGTAATTTTATAGCTTCAAGGAAACTCACGTAAAACTCTCTCGTGCCTTTTCCGACGCAATTTCTCGACGTTTAATGCAGTCTCACAAACACTGGACGAGGAATAAATTTAAAGCCAGGGAGTAAACACCCACAGTCATAATCTATGCGGATGTATACTATTACACTCCTCCCGACACCTTCACCACAATAATTTACCTACAAATTGCTCAACATCTGGAAAAAAAGACTCATCCTTCATAAAAATTGAAATCAACACTCTCACGAATTACGACTGTTTTCTTCCTACAATGATGGCTATCTAAGGTGAATAAAAAACGTCGCACTTTTTTTTATTTAATTTCCCCTTCAAAATAAAAAAAAAACAAAAAGGTTGGTGGTTAAGTCTTAATTATGGTTAAAAAATTCCTTTGGCTGCCCTCAAACAGCGAAAAGCCACAAGGGAGAGGAGTCCAAATTTTTATTATCACATTGGAAAGAAACCAACGATTGAGCGAATGTCGTAATTTGTTGGCAGTGTTTATATATTTATAGCCATGTACCTCAACGCGCTTCTTCTCTCGATAAACTTTCTCTCTTTGCCCCACCTCGGTGAGCACCCTTGAGGAAAGAGAGAGAAAGACAGAGAAAGAGAGACAGAGAGAGAGAGACAGATTGGTGTGTAACGAGAGATAATTGTCACTTTTTTGACAGCTGAAAGGGTTGTGAGCGTACATATGTATAGGCATAAGCCAAGTGATCTATCATAATGTTCCGATGAAGTACCTAAGAAGAAAGACAGGTCATGAGCGATGTAAGATGCAGTGGAAATATTCATTGTTATTATTATTTGGCCCGGATTTCCCATACTTTTGTATGTCCAACACGTGTACACGAGCACGTCTGTGCAAGGCTTTGCCTTTCAACCATCAGACTCACCTGGAATACTGCATACGCATATACATATGAAGGGTTCGGAAGCAAAAGGAGATACGTCCAAAATTTCCAAAATTAGGGTTTGTCTAGAAAAATGTTGTCTATGACTAGCTTCATCTTCGACCGTTCTAGTTTTTTCAATGTGTCAATAAAAAATGCAAATTCGGTACGCAAAAATTGTTCAGGTGCAAAAGGAGCGAAAGGGCAGTCCAAATAACTGAAATCCGCTGGACCAAACATGGAATCACACCAAACTTTAGTATTATGATAGCTCTGAGACCACTTTCCCTTGACATAACAATAATTATAATAGAAATCTCGTTTTGCTATTTTAAATAAATATTGGAAATTTAGTTTTGCTCGAAAACGTTTTTCGGGCAAATCCTAATGGGAAATCCCATGTTAAAATTTATTAACCCATTCCATTTTTTCAAATCTTGGAAAAATTTTTATATTTTCATTTTCTCCTGTACACACGTATTTTATCACTGTGAGATGCCTGCAATAATCGTCTCGCTAATTTTTCTCACAATCAATGTTCAAACTTTGTCTCTACTAGGAAAAAAACGAATCTAAATTTTTTTTCGAGATTTGAAAAAATTGGAAAGACGAGATTTGAAAAAACCTCATGGTGACTAAATTTTATCATGGGTTTCAAAAGGTTTTAAGTCCACCATTTTGAGTTCCTTGAATTCGCTGTAATTCGCTTGTTTGACAAATATGGTGGATGAATTTTAGAGCACATGCATAAATACACACTTATAAAAGCACCTAATTTAGCAAAACAAATATTCTCTGAATTTTGCAGTATTGTATCTAAAATGGTTTTTTACTTCTCCTGTAAAATTTCGTATTGTGGACTTATCGCCTTTTGCTTCCAAACACTTCATATGTATATGTGTACATTTGCAAGGGTGTGTACGTGCGAAAGAGGAACAGCACATGATTACTCATGCTTTATGCAGACCCATAATATTTTATATCCCTATACATTTAATATATAACGTAGCCCTTTTGTTGGTAACAGATGCACTCGTGTTAGGATTGAAGCCGCAAAAGCACTTGAATAAAAAACACACGGGAAGCAAGTGATATGCTGATGACGCTCTCTCGCTCTTTCCATATCAAAGTTCGCTTTTCATATATACTAACACGTGTGTTTACGCCAAAAAAAAAAAGGATTGAATGCAAACAAACGTACAGGCAAATAGGTGCCTGAGAACCTCTTCCTTCTTTGGAACATCTGCAACGTCTTTGTCATCTCCTCAGCAAAATCCCACTTACCTCAATACTTACGTAATTGCCATTAGAGATTCGGCAGAACTGCATGGCTAAACTGAGATGAAATGATCAGAAGAGGGAATTATTCATTATTAAATTGTTTTTATTACGGACCCCTCATTTGTGCGTGTCCTCCAACCTCGTAATTTTGCGTTGGGACCAAAACAAAAAGTGACCGCATGACGTCTTTCTTTTTCTAATGGACGTCTGTAACCCATAAAATCTTCAATGTCCGTAGGAACAACCACAATTAGACCACTGGCTTTATGGAAGACAAAGTGGAGAAAACTGAGACAATAAATCCCTTTTTTTTTTCTGGAAACATTTAATGCGAGGGCATTGCTTGGGAGGTTGAAATCTACCTCATTTTGTCCTCTTGGTAAATTATTGAGGTAGGAATTCCCACTTTGTGCTTTATAGACATTTGTACATCATCAACCTCATGGCTTGTCCACTCCCTTTCATTCGGGAGAGAAAAGTTTCCTCATTTTCACGGTCATCCAAAGGTTACGAGGGGAAATTTGGGGAATGTGCAACATTTGCAGGGAAACCAGAAAAGGCGAAATTGAGTCACTCGTTAAAAAGTTTGTAGCTTTTCCCTTTGCTTTTGTTTGTGTTTTTGGTCTCTTTCTACCCGAATTTTCCCCTACTTTTAAAGGTTAACTGGATGTAATTCCCCCTCGAGGACCTGGTAAACATGGTAACCCCGCCAAAGTGAATGTTTAGTTTAGTACACAAAAATAGAAAAAAATAGGGAGTGAGAGGAAGCAGGAGAGAATCTGAGCTCTTCAACTCTTCATGTCATTAATCCGAAATAAATTGGGCCGTAAACCAAAAAGCGGGGAGTAATTCGGACGTACAAGTAATTGATTTTCTATTAATAACCCAATGGGAAGTCCTATCTCCCTCCAACATTTTCCTTCCACGAGAATTGGGATTTCCCAAGTTATTTCCAAGTTAATTAAAAACATTGCGAACAAAGTCTTCCTACCCACAAACTCCACCGGGATAAGCCGGGAAAGGGACCAAAAGGGGATAAAGGGAAACAGTTGGAGGCAAGGAGCACTCAAGAAGTTTCCATCGTTACATATGTACACTAAAACAGATTTCCAACTGATTTTTCTGACTACCTTTTGAGCAAGTTCAATTCCCAGGAAGTTGAGAGCTCCTATGAATTCCGGGGAATAAACAATTTAATTGAGTGCATACAAGTTTTCCAGGCATTTCTCGTGGTCTTCCTGGAATGGGGCATACATGGCCTTTAGGGCTGTGGGATGAAATCAATTTGAAATGCCTTCAAGATGGAAAAAGAAACTTTCCCAATTAGCTGCCGTGTGCGAGATGGGGATTTTTTGGCGTCATCTTCGATGTACAAAACTTGCGTAAGGACACATTCACAAATACTCATTGAGGTGTTTTTGAGCTTCGACTGGCTCACAGCCTTTCAGCCAGGAATCAATGCTAATACATTCGCTGATACATACGCCTTTTACATTCAGTGTTTTTGCTAAGGCGCGATTCTATTCTTCCCTGCTTGTCTTGCCTCCCGCAGAATTAACTCACAAGTTGTTTATTTTCCATTCGCATTCATGTGGCATTCCCTGTGTGCTAAACACTTTCAGAATACATTCTCCGTTAGTGTGAGAGCTCAGAAGAATTTTGCTCAAACTCAGAGTATTAATTACAATATGAATAAAACTCTAGAGTCAAAGCAGCTCAAGTCCATGGAAGCTTTCGCAGGAAACTCAAAACTCCGTGCCGGATACAAAATACAAACCTTTGAAAAGCGTCCAATTTTTTGCTATGACAGAAAATCTACCACAAGTAAGTCCAAAATTTGCCGCAAACATCCTGCTTATATTCGGTTTTTGTAACTTGAATTTTGTTGAACAAAATTGTTGCTTGAACTTAGAATTTGTCCAATTTGGCAATAAATCAATTTTCGGGTCACACTCTGTGGTTGTTTTAGTCATCATTGACCATGAATAAAAAATTGTTACCTGGAGTCGTTTTATGGCAAAAAGTAACTTTCGGAAAAATATGAACTTAGACTGGTTTGACTCTCAAGTCTTCACACGTAAACATGGCCACTGTAGCATTTTCACAGATTTACAAAGACCATACCTTTATATGTACAGGACAATGGAATTCTCCCCCTACTCCGTTGCATCATTCCAAGGACCAATCATGAATACATAATAATTACGGGGACAAAAAGGATGTACAAAATTACCTGCAAAAAAATGGCTCTGATAAAGTGAGGGTGAGCACAATAGTTCCTGGGGAAGGAATACGAGAGTCCTAATTTCAAAAGGAGCTTTTACTTTCTAATTTAAGCCGAGGCCATTAAATCCCACTTTAATTCTCCTTCTGCCTCCAACCATTTCCTTCCCTCTTTACGTGTGGAAGGTGACACAAAAAGGAACCGACTTGTGCCTCAGTTAAAGCTTCTTCAATTTGCAGTTTTATAAATATCTAGCTCTTAGCATGGCACAGACACTCCCTCTGGGGGAAAAGACAGTCCTTGGATTTGACCACATCCATTTATCATCTTCCAAAATCTGCATTAACGTTATCCAGTTTACTACTGAGAAAGCTTATTTAATGTTTATTTTCTCAATTTATTATTAAATACGACTGGCTGGAGCGCAGAAAATGTTCCCACATTTCACTTCTGATGGATAATAATAATAATTTTAAAGCAACTATTAGTGTATTCCTTGAACTGACAAAATCCACCAATTGCCATGCAGCGTTAATCTAGAACGCAGCCAGGCGCTGAAAGCTCCTGGACAATTCTATTATTAAAAAAAAGGTCAATGGCGCATGGGCTTGGTCTTTCCTTTAAACGCCCGTTTCATCTGAAACGGCGCAGTAAAAAAAAATAAAAAGAAGGGAGCAAGATTAATTTAAGTTCCTTTTTTAATGGCTTACATCTCATTTATGCATCCTAAAATGGAAAAATGTGTATCTCCCATGCACAAACGGTTACAAGGGGAAGCTACAGGGAAAAAAAATGGTGCTTTAACTTCCCTCTTACAGCATTTACTGCTACGAGAGGCGAGCGTAATAAATCTTTTGATGATCTTCTCCAGCTGCAGCTTGCAACGAGTAAACATCTGAGGAGATGAGTTTCTTTTAAGTATACAAAGCGAAAAGGAGGGGGAGTGGGGGAAAGGGAGAGTTTCATATTTATTTTATTTTATTAAGTCCATTTTTTTTGAACGAGTCTCTTTGAAAGTTTGAATTGATCCATGGTTGGAGGGGAATTGTATGGAATCAAATTTATAAAAAAGAATTAAGCTCTCCCCCATTTGTGTATGTATGCATATAAAAAGGGAGTGAAATAGAAGGGTTAAGGCAGCATGAGGCTGGCAGAGGCAGAGTCGACACTAATACGATAATGCAGAAGGATTCTTCAGATTGAGAGAGTTCAACCACCGACTCATCCTAAATAGCCCTTGGCTTTTATTGCGTGCCTCCGTACCTACAAAGAAGACATGTGTGAACACTGACCTTATGCATGTATATCTATACATATGAGTGTTGTTGCCAGTGAAATCTGCTTGTTTGGATCCTACATTATTATCATCACCATCCCTATTTTTTCAAATGCAAAAGGCTGTTATGGATGGAAGGATGAGAAACTGGATTCATGTTATATGCCCGTATGTACCATTAAATGGATTCGTACACTCCTTCACCACAACCAGCACACACACCATTTGCTGACTGGCTCCATACAGCATAATAATAAATAATAATCTTGCTCCCTTTTTTTTTATTTCAACGCATGTGTGTGTTTTTTTGTGGAAAAAAAGAGTTTTTGGTTGACAATTTTTTAGGTGGAGTCCGTCCGAGTAAATTGGAGGCATTAGAATTTTCCTCCAAAACTTCCCTTCCAACGCAGTGCTGTTTGATCCTATACGATGTGAAGAGCTACTTGTTTTGTTTTGGATGAAGTTGATCCGAGATTCCGTAAAATAGAATTTGTGATATCATGGCGGAGACCCACGTTGTGCCCAACCGATTCATTTTCTGCTGCGGGGCAAAGGCCTGGTCCAGATTTATTGGATGGACTCAAGTGGTAATCATTCATTTTTATTTTATTGTTGTTGTCACATCTTCCTTTTTATGGGGAACTCGTGATATAAGTACCGTGATATAAGGTGAGAGTTGACGGCTACGGATTGTCTGGATGAGTATTCATTGTTTGAATGGAGGAAGGATTATTGATTATCTTATCATTGGCATTGTTCATTATCATGGACTCACATTGTGATTATTGTTGGTGCAGGTGAGTGGTGCTGTGATCATTCTCCTTATTGCAATTTTCCTCAGCAGCTACGGACAGAAACCGGAGCGGTATGTAGTGAATGTGAGTCAGTCCGTGGATTGGGGCAATTCCAGGGAGCGCCAATCCGAGATTCAGCGCATCTTTTTGGAGAGCCTGCTCAAGCCCAATAAAACTGCTGCTGTGACCTTGGAACAAGGTAAGCACATGCAAAGATGAACTTTCAACGTGGATATATACACGGATGTCACAAGAATACTGAATCCCGTTTCAAGAATGTCATTCGAGCATTCTATAAAATTCCCTGAGTCAGACCCATTTTTCAATGAATTTGGTTTCACAGAGAGAATTATACGAGCCACGCTGATTGTGGGGATCGTTGCGGCCGCCATCGCTATCCTCATGGGATTTCTACTGATTTTTGCCACCTATGAAGTAAGAGCTTTGACAGGAACACTATGCTATTCTGCAGAGAAATATACACATTATGTACAACTCATCGCATGTCTTTCCCTCTCACCGTGAATTTCCAAATGTATATAAATAACAGAGATGACCAAAATACTTTAGTTCCAAATACTAATTACAAAATACAAATACACTCAGAGGCTTTAATTACAAATTATCAATTACATTCCGCTTCTCCCCGAGTATTTAATTACAAATTACAATTGTGTTTTATGTCGAACACAAAATACAAATTACAAAATACATCCGTAGCTAGTAATGTATTTAAATACGTTTTCTAATTACAAAATACAAATAATTACATTTAAAATACGTGTTCTAAATACAACGTGTTTTAAATACAAAATACAAATAAATGTATTTAAAATACGTGTTTTAAATACAAAATACAAATAAATGTATTTAAAATACGTGTTTTAAATACAAAATACAAA
>JAQGBT010005354.1:0-14476 GCA_034698585.1 Disparrhopalites patrizii
TTTTTCGCATTTTCTTTCTCTGTCTGATCTTTCTCTTTTTCGCATTTTCTTTCTCTGTATAATCTTTCTATATTATTTTGTTTCTCTCTCTTATCTCTCTCGTTTGTTCTGTGTCACTCTCTTATCTCTCTCTCTTTTATTTTGTTTCTCCCTCATTTATTATATTTCACTCTCTTATCCCTCTCTTTTATTCTGTTTCTTTCTTTCGCTGATTGTCTCTTGTAGCTGGCTCATTCCTTTCTCTCTTTCATCTTTTCATATCATTGTCTCTCATTCATTCTCTCATTCTCCGTCTATTCTCATATGTTTCACTCTCCCACATTCTCCTTCTAACATCTAATCTCTCTCTTCATCTCTATCTCTCTGTCTCTTCTTGCTCTCGTTTTACCTCTTTCTATTTTTTTACTGCTTGCCGGCGTCTCTGCATGCGTTCGCTTCTCTTATTTGGTTCCCGCCTGTGCCTCTGTGTCTGACTTTCTCTGCCTGCAGTTATCTGTCTGCCTTGTTTTTTTTGACTCTGCGTGTCTCCGTTCTGCTTGTTTCTCGTTGTAAATGCATCTCAGGGATATGTTTGATATCTTGCAGCTTTCACGGCCTTCCTATTGTTATCTCCCTTCTTGTGCCTCCTCCGTCACTTTGGTTACTTTGCATTGTCTCTCAACTTTCTTTCCGACTTCTGTTGTCTCCTGCGTTCTCTCTCCCACTAAAGTTTTTTTTCCTCACAACTTTCTCCAAGTACTTTCTTAGTCTTTACATTTGCTCAGAATGCAATTAATTGACACTAAAACTGATGAAGTTTTTCTTAGGCTGGTCCATCCTTCCCATAGGTTCTAATATTGGCAGCGGAGGTATGAGTTTGAATAAATCATATATTTATGTTTTCCCATACAAAATGAAACTTCAAATTTACGAATGTGTGTCTTGATGAATCACAGAATAAACAAGTGTCTGCTTTGCTAACTTTCTCTCATCTTCCTCATTTTCCAATCATTTGCTATTACAAAGATAATGCAATGGGGGAAACTTGTACCTTTCTCAACTTTCCCCCTTAATTTATCCGCACACTGCAATAAGAAATTCCCTTTGTAAATGAACCTTTTCAGTTTAATAGTTCAGTGAGAAAATAATTTTTGCTCTTCTTGCTTTGTCTTGTGAAAGTTTCGCTAATATAAAATTCATTTTTAGTAAATCAGCAAAAACATGACCCAGAAAAACGAGACGTGACTTGTCAACGCTCTCGAAACGGGATTTGCACTTGCAGTAAAGCTGAGCGTCGGCAAAATTCTACAGGACGTTGAACCGGGAGAAACGAGACTGGCCGTGACTGTAAAAAAAAAGGAATGTTCCGCTTCCTGTTGAAAAGAAGGTTAACCTTTACATAGTAAGCCCTACAATAAAAATTTTAAAACTCCCGCTGTTCCTATAACGTAAAAATGTTCCTCCGTTTTCCCAAGGATTGATCCCCAAAAGCAAGGCGAGGAGATGTAATGGAAGAAAAGGAAATGTGTGGAGGAATGAAAGTAGGAGGAAAGGTCATTGGTAAACATTTGTAAGCGGTTTACAACAAGCTTGAGAATTTGTCGAGAGAAGCGGAAAGATAGAGAGAGACTTAGAAAGTAAGCTGGGGGAAGAATGGGGAAAGTAATAAATTTTAAGGATAGAATCTCTCAAGTCTTCTCGCTCCCCTCCAGTCATAAATGACGTCTCTTCGTAATCTCTAAATCCGTTTCTTTCCACTGGAAAAAGAACCAAGTCATCGTTTCAACCTCGAAGGGAGGCGGGACAGGGGATATTTCCGTGAATGATGGAGTGATTTAAAACAATGGAGTTCAAAAATCGAGAAAAACATATAGCTTGAGAGACACCAGAAGCACGCAAGTAGAAAAACCAATAAAAACGCTCAAGACAAATAGAGAAAAGGGCGAGAGAGTGACAAAATAAACGACAAACTAAGAGAATTACCGGAGAAAAAGCGGCAACATGTGCAGCAAAACGCGACACAGAAATAGATGCAAGAATTAAAGTAGCACAGTGAAGTCTCTCTATAACGAGCTTTTTTTATAACAATATTTCCCTACAAAAATAATTTTTGTCATTCCCTTCAGTGTTGTTATAGAGAGACTCCACTGTGGCAGGTCCAAGAAATAAGGTAATGGACAAAGTGGAAAATACAAGAAATCCTTGAGCAAGAGAAAGATGGACCAAGAGATAGTACTAAAAAGCAAGAGAAGGCACAAGAAACCGAGAGAAAGTAATGCAGCGCAAACAAAAAGAATAAAGAGAAAGCGAAAGAAAGAACGAGAAACCAAGAGAGCAAGAAAGGCAAAGATTGAGAAAAATCTTAACCAAGGGAAAATAACTGCAAAACAAGAGAAAGTACTGGAAAGCGAGGAAAAGTGCTGAAAAAAGGAGAAAGTACTGAAGCCAGAAAAAGTGCTAAAAAACATGAAAAAGTACTAGAAAGTCAGAAAAAGTTATGAAAAACAAGAGAAATTGCTGGAAAGCCAGAAAAAGGGCTGAAAAACAAGAGAAAGTACTGGAAAGCTAGAAAAAGTGCTGAAATACAAGAGAAAGTGCTGCAAAGCCAGAAAACGTGCTGAAAAGCAAAAGAAGGCACTAAAAATCCAGAGAAATAAATAAATATAGAGCAAGCACGAAACCCAAAGACGACACGACAGAAACAAAAGGGAAAAAGTAAGTATAAAGTCAGAAATGAAGCGAGAAAGTAAGAGGAATGTGAAATCAAGATAAGAAATTGAGCATAGAAAGTCAAGGTAAATAACAGGTGAAAATGTGGAAAATTGCAAATAAATAAGAAGGAATAAATACATAGAAGGCAAAAGAAAATGAAAGTCGGGGAAATATTTAGAGAAAGCAAAACGAGAACATAAGAGGAGCAAAGCAGAATATAGGATAAACTGAGAGAAATCATAATTTGCGAAAACTGTAAAGAAAATAAAAAATTGATTACGGAATAAAAAAAATATCAAGAGCAAATAAAGCAATGAGAGGACAAACCCGAGAGAAAATGTAGGAGAAAGCTAAACGGAGAGTAAGCAAAAACCGAGAGACAAATAAAGAAGATAGTGGAAACCGTTGAATTGAAGAAAGTGTGATAGAAATGGAGAAAATAAAGGGACCATAAAAAAGACGGGGAAAGAGCCTATCTTTGCCATTGTCCCCCGCTAAAACTATCTACCTCTCACCCTTTTCTTTTACTGCAAGTTCATAATCAGAGTGAAAACCCTTGGAATCTCCTCCTCCTCCCCTCTTCCTCCTCCATCTCTCCCCTCCCCCTCCTGACCTGTCTTTTTTGCCGAGATTTTTATGAAAAGAAGAATTTTATGTATTCCGTTCCAAGTCGGATGGTTTGGAGGGGAAATCCAAGAAGGGAAAGGACAAACACGGCAGGAGCAAAATCGATTGTTTTCTTTCTTTACTTTCTCTTCTCCCCTCCTCGTCCTAAGAGACCAAAAAACTCCTTGGAGTAAAATTTGAGTTGATACACTTTTTTTTTGCGGGGCTTGACTTGTGAATAAAGGCTTTTCCTCCATGGGCAACCCTTTATTTTTCTTCTTGTTGTTCCTTTTTTTCTTGCTCCTGTTTTTCTGGTTCATTTCCAAAAACTGGAAAGATGGATGTGTAAGATGGAGAAAGTACGCCAGTCATTTGATCCTTTTTCGTCCTCTCTCTCTTCCTCTCCGACTTTCACCCAATATCTCTGAGTGACATTTGTCTCCGTCCGTTTCGTCCCAGCATTTGTTTAGTCTCCATCTCCCTTGGAGAGTTTGAAGGGAGAAAAAAATCTGTCAAAATGTGAAGGAGTGTTCCTTTCGTGGAAAGAACTAGTGTCGGTGTTTTTCTCAGTGATCGACATAAAATAATTCTTCATAGTGAAGATTGAACTACTCCCGCCATCATGAGCATGTTCTCCTCTTTTTGTTCCTTTTCTCCCATCCATTCCCCCGCCCTAATAAATTCTGGGCAGGTAAGACAGAAGCTCGGGTATATGACGAAGAATGTCAAGGAATGATAATTTTTCCCTTTTTTCCCCGCTGTTATTTTTTCGGTACAAGAAAGAAAGAGCAAAAAGGATGAAGAAATGGGCTTGCAGAGAGGTTTATAGGAGGACGGAGGTCCCTATGGCCTTCTTGCTACCGCTATCACTCGGGGGCGTCTGAGCATCATTAGCATAATGTACTTTTACACTCCGTATAAGCCGTCGTCATCACACTGTACTTTTTCTCGGCTTTTTCCTCTCTCAGCTTTTGTTTCCTTGGCATTTCCGGTACTTTTGCTTACATTTTTATACTTTCTCCTCGCTTTTCCTGTACTTTTCTTTGCATTTTTTTTACTTTCTCCTCGCTTTTCGTGTACTTTTGTTACATTTTCTAGACTTTCTCCTCGCTTTTCTGTGCCTTTTCTAGACTTTCTCCGCCCTTTTTATCTTACTTTTCTTTGCATTTGCGAGAGTTTAGCTATTCTTGTACTTTTATGTGCGATTCTAAACTTTCTTGTACCTTTTTCTGTTCTTTTTTTTACATTTTCTAGACTTTCTCCTCTCTTTTTTTACTTTAATTTGCATTTTCTAGTATTTCTTCCTTTACTTTCGTTTGCATATTCCCCTCGGCTTTCTTCTTGATTTTCTTTTACTTTTCGTTGTTTTTTCTAGACTTTCTTCCCGATTATCTTTTACTTTTCTTTGTATTTGCTAGACTTTCTCCTCGATTTTATTTTACTTTTCTTCGTTTTTTAGACTTTCGTCTCGATTTTGTCTTACTTTTCTCATTTCCTAGATTTTATCTTCGCTTTTCCGTTACGTTTCTTTGCATTTTATAGACTTTCTCCTCTCTTTTCCTTTACTTTTCGTTGCATTTTATAGACTGTATCCTCGCTTTTCCTTTACTTATCTTTGTATTTTCAATACTTTCTCCTAGCTTTTCCTTTACGTTCCATTGTATTTTATTAACTTTGTCCTGGCTTTTCGTACTTGTTGTACTTTTCTTTTGAGTATATGTTACTCAACTTTGTCTTGGGATGCTCTTTCACATTTAACTTTGTCCCAACTCGTCCGACATTTACTCCAGTGCTTTACTGTTTGCTTCCAGTTAGAACTTTCCTCTGATTTTATTTTACTTTCTCCCTGTTTTTCACTTTTTGCCACTATCTGCCTAGGGTTAGTCTTATGTTGACTTTGCGTTTTGTTGTCATTTTTCTCACATCTCGTCCTTACTGTTCTTTCGTCTTTGGTGTTGGTGAGCTTATTTCTGGGTACATTTGTCTTGCATTTACTTCACTGTCTCTGTGGTGCTGTTCAGTTTTGTCTGTCTTTGTCTCACATTGCGCCTGGCATGTCTTTGCATAATGTTTGTTCTTTTATATTATTATTTTGCTTTCTCGTGCTTTATTTACTCTTTATTTTGCGTTCTGTTTACATCTACGTTTATTTCGGCATTACATTTTTGTCTTGCTTCTCCCACGCGTTTACTGCACCATTTGCTGCGGGTTTTGCTTTCTCTTTGCTTTATTTTGTACATTTTATTTTTGTACACTTTATTTGGATTCGTCTTCATTTCTTACTTTCTCCACGGTTTTTCTTTCCGTGCTTCAATGTTTGATTTCCTTAATGTTGAATTTATGGACATATTGCATGTTTTCCTGTCTTTGTTTTTGCTTTTAGTTTGCTTCTATCTCCGCCTTTTAATTCATTTCCAATATTTTTGGGCTGTTATCTTAATTTTTACATATGTTGCATTACCGTTACTTTCCTTTTTCGCTTGTCCTTTGTCTTGCTATTATTTTTTGCTTTCTTTCCGTTTATTTCGTTTTTATCAGTATCTTGTTTTGCCTTTTATGTCTGGCTACCTTTGATTTATTTCCGTTCTGCTATATTCTCACCAATTCGTACTACACTTTTCTTCTAGGATTTTTCTCTTCTAGTTTCTCTTATCGCTGCCACATTGCACAGTTTGGGTGTTCCCTGCCTTCTGTTTACTTTTCCCGTCCCATTTGATCCGTCATGTGCTTTCTCAAACACAACTGGAATTCCCTGCTTCGTTCCCTTTTTTTTTATCATTGTGAAACAAGACACAATTTATCCAGCAAAAGGAGGATTTCGTTCCCCGAAAATGGAAAGAAAGTGTCTTTCTCCTTCATCTTTGACGTCCGGAAGGGAAAGGAGTTTTGGTTGATTTCTGTCCTGCTTTTCTCCAGTATATACGTAAATGGAGGGAAATGTTGAGTGATGGAAGTGGGAAAGGGAAGAGAGAGGCAGAAAAGAGGGAAAGAGATGTAAGAAATTGGGAAGGACTTTCCCCCCAAATGTTTTATGCATGTGATGTGAACGGCCATGAATGAGTATGCGGAAGAGGGATGGCAGAGAGAGATATAAATGGAGAAAAAAACGTAAGTTTGCTACAATTCCCTATTCCCATGGCGTGTATCATGTCTTTCTTTTTCCGTTCGTGTTGTACTTTCTTTTTTTGCTCTTGTCCTTTTCGTTTTTTCCTGGTTTTCGTATGAGATGAGAGGAAAAGATAAAGAAGAGAAAGGTACCGTATGATCACCCAAAAACGCAACCGGCTATTCTGCTTATAACTTCTGTGCAAGGCGAAGACACGAGAGCGTTAGCTTGTTAAAGTCTTAAGAAGTCCAGCTTTCAGAATTGAAAAGCAATTTTATTCAAAACCTTTAAGTTTTAAATTAATGGCAAGCGAAACGAGTTAAAAAAATCCAATGTTAACATATGGGGCTAAACAAATTCTCATCCTGTGCCATTTTAGTTTTTTCAGTATTTTCGGGATGTTAATGAAATTTTGTTTTTTCAATATTTTCGGTATCTTAATGAAATTTTGTTTTTTCAATATTTTCGGGATCTTAATGAAATTTTGTTTTTTCAATATTTTCGGTATCTTAATGAAATTTTGTTTTTTCAATATTTTCGGTATCTTAATGAAATTTTGTATTTTTCTTTTTTTACTGCTCTTTCGTGTTCGAAATTTTCCACGAGTTGCAAAATTCAATTTCTACCTGGCGATTTTACTCCAAAAAAATTTACTTTCTAATCAGAGATAAAAAATTTGAATTTAGGTACTTGCAGTAAGATTTAATTATCCAGAACCTTTACTCTTTTGTCAACGTCACTGTAAAACTTACGAAATTGATAATGACAAATATTCCGGGACATTAAAGATCTTTTGACTAAAGCAATATCGACATCATCAGTACCTAGTTTCCTTTCAGCTTGTAGACTATTTGCGAAAAGTTCCTTAAAATACTTCCTCGCGAGTTGGGCATGCTGTCGGTTGTGTGGTTTGCTAACATGGAAAAAACTTCATGTGTTTATTTTCCCATAGCTTTTGAAAGGAAATGTTTCAGCTTCCCAATTCTGAAAGCCAAACTTTTTAGAATTCCAACAAGCTATCATTTACAATCCAAAAATATTGCATGAATTACAATTGCACAGTACCAAAATTTGTTAACCCCCATATGTTAACATGGGATTTTTCTAAGGCGTTTCACTTGTCATTATTTTTACATATAACAGTTTTGAATCAAGGTATGACATCCCAATCGGTATTCGAATTCAAATCGAAATTCGTACCCATATTTTTCATTATTTTAATCCGAATTAGTATCCATATTTTTGTCAGTAAAGTATTTTAATTGGACTTTATAAGTACAAATACATTCGAAATTCAAATTCAGATTCAAAAGTTGACATTTGGATTCCGATACTTTATTTGTAATTGGAAAATTATTATGTTACTAATTCCCGCCTTCGAGCACGTCTTTTTGCAAAATCAAAGTATTGCCACAATGAATTTTCAATTGACAGTAATATAACTATTTCGTCCGCAAAAGCATCGATTTTTGCAAAATCGGAGTTGCGGAATCAATTTATAATTTTGTGCATTGATTTTGCGTTTATTCTAAGCTACACATTATGCAAATTGCATTACAAATAAATTTTTAAACGTATTTGAAAAGTATTTGAATACTTATTCAAGTGCCTGAGTATTTGAATAAAATTGTATTGAAATTAGAATTTATATTTTAGCTATCCGAAATTTTATTTTGCATTCATAAGTAAGAAAAACACGTATTTTAATTCGAATTTTAATTCTTGTTTTTTCGGATGTCATTTCTTGTTTTGAATAAAAGTTACTTATCAATTCTGAAAGCTGGACTTCCTAGAATTAACAAGGCAGTACTATCTTGTCTATGCCTTGTTGTAGAGACGTTATAAGGAGAAGAGCGGGTTGCGTTTTCCGGGGAACATACGGTATAAGAAGAAATATTTGGGACTTTGAATTTGGTGCGGATTGTTACCTTGAGGAGATAATAGAGTTGGATGAGTCGACAGACGCCCAAGAGCGTTGGTGGCATGGTGGGGACGACGAGCGTCTGTTGGGAGTCCCATTTGCTCCTCGTGTAAGGGCTGACCGGCGGTCCTCTGTACTCCAGAATCGTGTGAGACAACTCCTTCGTCACTCCCAGCACCCCGCGGTCAATGTAATACTCCACGTACTGTATAGCATTCAACAAAATGGGAGAAAGAATAAGATGGACATTATTCAGAAGATTATTGAGAAGAAGAAATATCCAAACATTCTCTCTATAGTCATTTCCAATTTCAGTCAAATGTTATTTTGTCTCCTCAAATCCCATTCACGTCTCCCGTTTCCTTTTTGGGGGGATATCAGAAATATGTCAGATGCCGACAGCCCCTTGGAGGGACTTTGCTTCATGGAGGGAAAAGCGGAGACGGAGAAAGCCTTCAGGGATGAGGCAAACAGGAAATATTACTATCAAAAAGGGGACATGTAGAATATGAATGGGGAATATGGAATGAAGGGAAATATGGATGAAATATCAAATATTGGTTAAATGTCGGATTCAAAATGGATTTTGGAATAAAAGAAGGATAAAAAAATGGAAATCAAAATGGGAAGAATTTGGAATCAAACAGGAGCAAAATATGGATTTGAAAATATGGGAAGCATTTAGCTTTAAAAAGGGGACAATATAGAATTAATCATGGACAAAATTATATTAGAAGGTAAATATCGTGGTACAGAGGAAGGTGACAAAAATTGAATACAAAATGAAAAATCTAGAATACGAAAATGAAATACACATGTAAAAAAGTATAATTTAAAAACTTAGGAAAATATAGAATCAAAAGCTGAAAGCGGAGTATCGAAAATTGTAAAACAAATTAAAGGTCGAATCAAAATGTCAAAAAAGGCAGATTCAAATCTTAAATTACATAAATATAGGATAGAAAGCGAAATCAAAAATGTCAAAACGAAATTCAACATAGAAAAAATGCTATTAAAACCGCCATTGAAAATGTAAAAAACATGTGGTCAAACCACGGAATTACAAATGTAATGGATTTACAAGCAATGAACAAATTTATATAAATAACATACACAAATAAAAGCCATTATACATACATACACAAAAATAAATATACAAATTATTATACAAAACTATGCAAAAATATGAGACATGTTCAAGAAATTTCGAATAGAAAATAAAATATTTAAGTAACTTAATGTAGAATAAGTAATGGAATAATAAATTTATAAAGCAAAATGATACAAACACAGAATAAAAACGGACTAAAACCTATAAAACATATGGAGTGAAAAATAAACAAAATTCCGAAGAAAATCCGTAAAAAGTAGTAGATAAAACGCGTAAAACTCGAGAATAAAAACTTTAAAAGAATGTAAGATAAAATCTGGAAAAAGTGAGCCTAAAAGGAAAGACATGGCAGAAATCACCACAAAATGGATTACGATGTGGATGCAAATATGCATGAAAAGTAAAAGAATTGGACATACAGGAAAAGGGAAAGTCGCACAGTTTCGAAGACATCAAGATTTACAAGACACAACTAAGTATTGAAAGCAAGTGCGAAAAAGGACTGGTGAAAGCCAAAGGCAAGGGAAATCACCACTAAGAAAAAGAAAAGAAAAATACCTTGAAATGCAAAGCCAAAAAAATATCCTGGGAAAATATGAAAAGAAGAACAAAACTGCTGCAGGTCATGATGGCTTTAAACATCACGCAAAACGTGGAATTTATCCAGCCCTTGTTGGATGCCTTCAAGAGGAAGAAAAGGTGTAAAATGTGTACCTGAGCGGAAAATATTAAATAGGATTGTGTTCCCACGGCAACCAATCCTTCCCCTCCATATAAGAACATTTGTATACGTACATATACATGTACACCCTTGATCACATGTACTTATTTCCCACATGTACCAAGACATTTCCAAGGGCAAGGATATTAAGAATGCGGTGTGGAAAAGGTTCAAAAAAAAATGGAGAAAGTGGAGAAAGTCCTGGGCTCAACAGTGTATTTCTTCCCTCCATTTGTATGGAAACTGCGTACGGTTTTCACATTTGATATTTTCTCTTTATAGGAAATGACATTTGGAGGAATTTGTAGGGAAGAATTTATTGAAATTTTTTGGCATCCCCTCCCGGCTTATGAGAAGAAGAAAAAAAGTCGGAGGGAGCGAAAAGGCCCAAGAGACATGGGAAAAGATGATCCACATAAGATCTTTCATCCCCCGTGACCTCAACTTATGGTATAAGCCCAGGGTTTTACGGACCCATATAAATTCTATGGCATAGCAGAAAGGGTTGAGCCAAAAAAAGGGGAAGAAAGGGAAAAAGTCAGGGGAAAAAATCATAATAATAAAACCTCTTGAGAGTGCATACAATGTTTTGTGAGGAAATACTCTGTCCCTTCTTTTTTGTGATGGCTGCCAAGAAGCCAGTCATCGAAGAATTGACAGGTGGAAAGGACGACAGGGAACTTACATTCCTATATCTCTCCATTTCCCCTAATTCACCCTCCCATCGGGTGTCCGCCCTCCTCCCAAAGTATATTTTTAGCAATCCTCTCCGTCCATTATTCAATGGCGAGAGGAAAGAGCCTTTCAAATAGTAATAATACACTTTCACCACATGTCCTTTTTTTATATTTTTTTTCTGGAGGACGCAATTACCGGTGAGTCGACATGACAATCCACGTCTCCAATCGTTCAGAGCCGCAATTATTTGTCATTAGTAAAGCCGTTACTTCCCTGCCGGGGACGGAAATTGGGAGAGAAGAAAAAGGGGAAAGCTGGAGGTGGGAAGGGAAAGGAAAGTTTTGTTGTGAAGAGGAATTGATATGCCACCCGCTGAGAGCCTAAATGCAACACTCGGAACGTCGCAAACTGTACTTTTCTTTCCTTTTCCTTTCTTTTTTCCTCTGCAATTGTCAGCATCTCTCAAGAGAAAAGTGTATCGACCTATTCCGAACACATGCCATTCGTGAGCTACACAATCGGCGGATGGAGAAGTATTTTATGGGGGAAACACGGTGAAGGGGGAGATGAAAGACATATGGTGGAAGGTAAGATTTGAGGATGGGTTCAAGGTGGATAACAAGAGAGTGAGAGAGAGTCAGCGAGAACGATAAAGAGAAAGTCGGAGAGAAAACTTATGAAAAGAGAAACAGAAATAAAAACCGTAAGTGGGAAAATACAATGCAGAGGGGGGAACCGAAAAGGGCCTGGAATTGACAAAACCAGGTACAGGGTAAAAATTGGACATAAAACGAACACAAGAAAGGAATTGAAAGAACAACTAGGAAGGAACAATACGGAAGCAAAAGGCGACGGAGAAAATAAAGAGAGATACTGAAACAGGGAAATTCAGAGAGCAACAAAATTTAGAAATTCAGAGAGCAACAAAATTGAGAAAATCAGAGAGAAGCTGAAATAGAGAAATTCAGAGATAACCTGAAACAGAGAAAATCAGAAAGAAACTGAAGTACTGGAAAAAATTGGGGAGAAAGTGAAATAGCGAAAATCAGAGAAAGACTTAAATATAAAAAATCAAGGAGAAAAAATTGAGAAAATGAGAAAGTGCAATAGAGTAAATGAGAGAGAAAGTGCAATAGAGTAAATGAGAGAGAAAGTGAAATCGAGAAAATCGGATAGAAAGTGAAATAGAGAAAACTAGGTAGAAAGTGAAATAAAGAAAATCAGACGAGACTAAAATGAAGGATAAAAAATAGGGAAGATCAGTGAGAGACTAAAATACAGAAAATGAAGGAGAAAAAATAGAGACACTCAGAGAGAAAGTGAAATGGAGTAAATTAGAGAGAAAGCGAAATAGAGTAAATCTGCAATATCGTGAAATACAAAAATCGAAGGGAGACTAAAATAGAGAAAATAAAGGATAAAAAATAGAGAAACTCAGAGAGAGAGAGTGAAATAAAGTAAATCAGAGAGAAAGTGACATCGAGAAAGTTAGAGAGAAAGTGCAATTGAGTGAATTAGAGAGAAAGTGAAATCGAGAAAATAAAACAGAAAAATCGAGATTGAATGACAAAAAACTAAATCGAAAGAGGGGACACAATAGCGGTGGAGCGAGGGAAAGCAAAGGCAAGGTAAACAACCAGGCAATCCGGAAAGAAGGTAAGAAAAAAGTTGGCGAGATCAATAAATTTTGTCGATGTTCCTCAATCGCCACAATATTTTGTTTTCCCATACAAATATCCTACGTGCTTCTCCTTCAATTCACCCCACCGCAAACTCCTTCGTATTTCAAGCTTCCAGCTGTTCCATCCACGCGCCCATGGATTTCTCCACTTTACTGAGGATTAAATTCAGTCTCATAATTAAAGGATTGGAGATAAGAGAAAGGATTTGCAGTGGCAAGAGTTTCCCCTCTCCCTACCAGCAATCCCTACCAGACCATGCAAATGCCGGGGAATTCTGAGGAAGAATGCGGACACGGAGGAAAAAACGTTGACAAAGGATGAGACGACCTGTGAAATTCTTGAGGAGGAGGAGCGGAGGAGCTTAAATATGGTCCACACAATTTTTTTATGTGGCAAGCGCAGGCAAGAAGAGATAAAGAAGAATATAGAGGAAATCCCTCTATTCTAGTACTACAGACACTAATGCCATCCTTGCTAGGAACCCAATGTTTCCGCTTCGAGGATTAATGTGTAAAGCAACCACAAGGGAGATGTATGGATTTAGAGGCGGTTGACGAGCGAGCCTTGGCACTGGCAAAATAAGGGAAGAGAGGAAAGTGTGCTTATATGTATGTGCATATGTGCAAATACGGGTTCATCCCTGTCTCTAAAATCCTCTGCATGACAGGTATCCACCAGAGACTCAACAGAACCATCAGCAAAAGAGCGAGAAACGAAGGGCGAACAAAAATGAAAGGGACATGGACGGAGAAAAGAAGAGAAAGTTAGAGTCGCACAGAGTGTTTGAAAAAGATATAAAACGATAGACAAAGTGAGGTTAAAAGAAAAGTTTATAGAGATGAAGACGGAGAAAGCAAAACAAATGGGGTGACAAAGAGATGGACACAGAAATCAAACAACAGATACAGGGAGAATGCAAAGAGGAAGCGAACGCAAAAAAAACGCAGTGTCGAGGACAAAGAAATACAACAAAGCAAAGATATACAACGAGGGGAAAGGAACAAGGATGACCGATCTACAAGGATACAAAGAGAAAAAGTGACAGTTTAAGAGAACCATAGAGAAATAGTGGTAGTTAAAGAGAACAGGAGAGACAACGAGTAAACGTTACAGAGAAATACCAAGAAGAGTGAAAGTTAATAGAAATAAAGAGAAATACCAAGAGAGTGGAAGTTAACAGAAATAAAGAGAATAAGAAATACCAAGAAGAGCGACAGTTATCAGAAATATAGAGAACAAGATATATCACGAAGGATGAAAGTTAAGGTAAATAAAGATAATAAGAAATACCAAGAAGGGTAAAAGTTTGGATAAATAAATAGAATCAGATATATCAAAAAGCGTGAAATTAAAAACAAATAGAATAGGAAATACGAGGAAGAGTGAAAGTTAAAAGATATAAAAAATAAGATATAGGTATGTATTAAAAAGGGTGAAATTAAACAAGTCTTGCGAATAACAAATACCAAAAAGAGTGAAACTTAAGAGGAGTAAAGAGAACAAGAACTATCAAGAAAAGTGAAAGTTAAGAGAAAAAAGAGAAAGACCAGGAATACAAGAAGGGTGAAAGTTAAGAGAAAAAAGAGAAAGACAAGAAATACCAAGAATAGGGAAAGTAAAGAGTAAAAAAGAGGAAGATAAGAAAGTAAATTTAAGAGAAAAAGGAAAGACAAGAAAGTAAATGAAAGGGAAAAAGAAAAAGACAAGAAAGTAAATAAAAGAGAAAAAAGAGAAAGAAAAAGACAACAAAGTAAATAAAAGAGAAAAAGAGAAAGAAAAAGACAACAAAATAAATAAAAGAGAAAAAAGAGAAAGAAAAAGACAACAAAGAAAATAAAATAGAAAAAAGAGAAAGAAAAAGACAACAAAGTAAATAAAAGAGAAAAAAGAGAAAGAAAAAGACAACAAAATAAATAAAAGAGAAAAAAGAGAAAGAAAAAGACAACAAAGAAAATAAAAT
>JAQGBT010005355.1:0-14473 GCA_034698585.1 Disparrhopalites patrizii
CACTTCCTCCGTCCTCCCCGCCTCCTCCCCCTCAATAACATGCACTGGTGCTCCCTACGCACAAGGAGGATCCCACCCGCTTTCTCCTTCCGATACACAGAGAGAAAAAAAAATTTCAAGTCGACATGAATTATGTAAATAGGCTACAAAAATTTACCATCAATATTAATTTCAGGGGAAGAGGCACACATGTGAGTGAGTGCATGCCCTGCCAGGGAAGGCATGGGGCACCTCCGGAGTTCAAGACACGTTCAAGACTCGTCCTTTCCTTTCTCTCTCCTTTCCCTCTTTCGCCTCCTTTCCCATTCCGTCTCCTCTTTCCTTCACCATCCACTTTCTCTCCGTTTCTTGCACTCGGGAGGATTCCAGAGGGAAAGGAATGCTAACAAAGTTACTTAGGCAAAAGACAGCCTTTTCCATGTTCTTATTTTTTTTTGACCACATCCACACACATAACGTACACGCAGAGGGGAAGCCCCCAGTATATTACATTTTGCCAGAGTTTGGGAGTCACAAAAAGTAATTTCATTTGAATAAACATTTCATTTTACATTTCATTTCCCTTCTCAGGAACGGGAGAATTTAGCAAAAACCAATACGCTTTACTCACCATTCTTTACTTTTCTATACGAAGACATCCTATCTCTGTTCATATAGATTTGTCCTCCCCCTTTTTTTTTCTCCAGCAACAAGCAAAAAGCAGGTCGATGGGATGACATAAAATATTCAAAACAAGAAATATACCGGCTCATTTTTCTAGGCAACCCCTACATCCAATTTGTCCCCGCTACTTCCAACACACAATTACCTATGCAAATCTAATCAATTGCTTTTAAAATCAAACTTTCCCATCTCCCAAATATTTATTCTTCCTTTCTTTGTCCGTTACAATTAGTTCTAGGCAAACTAATACGCAATAAATAGCTTCAGTAAAACGGGAACTCCGTATTTTGCCTCGCCCAAGCGTAGCATGGGAAAGGAAGGCGGTCGAAGAAAGGCAGTTACTTTTCAGGAGAAAGCCAAAATGGGAAAGAAAGGGAGAATATGGACTCGTAAGCAGACACATGGCGTATTGTTGGCTTTTTGTGGGCTGCAGAAAGAGGAATTCGATGACACGGAATATCATTAGGAGAGAAACGGTCGGAGGAGGTTGGGATTTCTAGAAATCGACATAAATTGTCTGCACTATCAGTTCAACAAGTAGCGCTGAAGGAGTGGAAAGCATTTCTGGCGACATCCACAACCTTTTTCTATTTCTCAGACATTGCCAGGGAGCATAGAAAAAAAAAGACTGGAAGGAAATTCCTTGAAATTATAAGCAGTTATGGAGCTGGCTGAGTCGGAGCCAAATGACTTCCAACCCACTCTCTCTCTCTCTTGCTCTGTCTCTCCCTTTTGCCTTCTCCACATGTCACAGCCCTTCATTGTCCTCTCTTTGTAGTTAAAAGGACAACCACGTACTTTTTTCTATCCTTCCAGACACTTTCTTCATTTGCTATCTATACCTGTCTCTCTCCCCTGCCCTCCCTCGTGCCTCTCTCTCTCTTTCTCTCTCCCTCTCTTGCTCTCTCTCTTCCCTATTACATTTTTCTTCCCGTGCAAACAGAATCCTTCCGCCGCCACCTTTCCGCATACCTTCGACCATTCCCCTCCACGTCCTCACGTATTCTCTCGGAAGCTCAAGGAACTTGGGAATATTTCGCCTACATTACATTTCCTCCAGACGATGAGCAAAAAAATAAAGCATTTCTTATCAGGGACCAAGACACGATGATGTTCACGTCTTACAGCTCTCTCTCTCTGCCGCCTTCCCTCCTCAGTGTCATAATCCCGTGGAGATGCCAGCAGCTGGAAGGGAAAGTGTTGGAAGCAAATAAAAAAAAAAAGAATGACGGGCGGCGAAGGGAAGGCAAACCCTAAAAATGGGAGCCACCAGAGACAAAAGGAATGCTTAGAGACGGGCAAAGGAACAAAAGGAGATGAAAGAGGAAAGGAATTATTCCGAGAAGGCATGACGTGCAGAAGAAAGAAAAATGATGAAAAATGCGGGGAGATTAAGGTGGGGGGAATGCAGAAATTCGGGGGGGGAGGGAGTAAGGTGCATATTGTGCAGGGCAGAAAGTTGGAAGGGAAGAAGGGATGAAAGTGAGAAAGAGAAGGACGAGGAGTGAGGAAATTACATGAGAAAAGAGGGATACAAGGACGTTAGGAGAGGGTAGGAGGAAGCCAAAAAATTAACGAGGGCTTGGCAAAGAGGGAGAAAGAGAGAGAATTGGAGGGAAGGTCGAAACATTAATGGAAATAGAACCTCACATTAAAATAAAAGTTGCGTTTAGAGGGAAGAAAGGGGAGGAGTGGGAAGAGGAGGAATGCGTGGAAAGTGCCCAAAATAAGTGAAGAGCTCATGTGCAGGGGAAGAGAAAGTATTTGAAGGAGAAAGTATTTGAAGGGAGAAGAGACCCCGAGAAAAAGACAGTCCTTTTCCCTTGAATTTTATGACCAGACTTACACACAACATTATAAGGACGACAAGATTTAGTGACCTGCTTAAAACTCACACTCGCTTCAACAATCTCTTCCACTTATTTATCACTCCCTTAGAGGAAAAACTCCGGAGAAAAGAATGTTCTCATTTTCTGGGGCTTTCTCTCCCTTTTCCCACTTTCTCCACTTTCCCCAGCCACTCTCCCTCTTCTGTTCCGCTCCGCCACCTTGTCCAAGGCGGGGAGGGAATTCTTTGATAAAAAATTATCTGGCGAGTATCTTCCTTTTTCTATCTTCTCCCCCTTCCCCCGTTTCAGATCTCTTGCCTTCGTCCCATTTAGTTTTGCCCTTCTCCTTTCGACCTCCTGCGGAGTAGAAGATATTAAATTAACTGGATGTCTTCCTTTGCCCTGGTTATGGAAATGATAATAAGGGGGGAAGAAAGAATATGAATCAAATGAAGAAGAAGGAGGACGAGAGAGGAGACTTTCCCATGTAAAACATTCATTGGGAGGGATCTAATGGAATTCCACAAGTCGTAATAAGAGGACGAGGGAAAAAGGAGGGAGATCTCCCGAAAAAAAGTCGTCATCTCCGAGAAATCGAAACAGGTTAAGAAGATGAGATTTATTCTATCCACGCCGTTCCACCGCATTCCCATGGAAAAGAGGTGGAAAGAAGCTGTTAAATTCTCTGGCAGTCTCACGCAAACAAATCCTATTTCTTTCACATTCATAAGTCTTTTCTTTCTCTCTGTCTCTCCCTTTTATTCTCGCCCAGTTTTTATCCGGTCTCCCAATTTCATTCCACTTTCCGAATTTCACCTCTTTCCCCGCGGAGCTCCTCTCCGTTACTCCTACTTTTTTCGTTGACTTTGAACTTTAAGGACGAGTGAAAGAGAGGAGACGAGGAGGAGGAGGAACATACTTTCATCCATAACCTACGAAAGAACTAGACATTAACACGAACTCAAGCCAAACGAAGGTAACTCCTAGACTTTTTTTTATCATGGTAAAAAAATCGATTCATTGGTTTCTTTTTCTTTCCTATCAACCTGCTTTCTCTCTCTCTCGCTGAAATTCTCTGGCCCTCTCTGAATAGACTCTCTTGAAACAGGGATCCCTTTGTAGGTCCTGGGAGCCTCCATTTCCTTCCTTTCAATCCAGGGACATAAGGGGCCGTGGAGGAGAAAGAACAAGTGAAATTACGAGTGAGGAACTACATAAGTATGTTTTGTAATAAAGTTCTAGCCTCTCTTTATCTGTCTCCTTCGGATTTCCCTTCCGACGAAGTTCCTCGTCCAAGCCATGGAAAGTAAGTGCTGGAAGTGGAAGAATTTTATTCTGGGAGGGAATAACCTGGAATGGGTCGCGGAAGGAAAAGCCGTCCGTATTATTAAGACTTTTGGGGGATCACATCCTCCAAAATAGCTTCTCTCACGCTTTTTATATCCGAATTTAAAATTCTACCCGGGCCTACCTCCTTTTGTCCTTCTTTCCCCCGCCACAAAATCCTCCATTTATTTTTTTTCCAACTCTGTCCTACATTATTTTTATACGATTGTCCTACATATTCCATCCTGCTCTCTCCATGTTTTTTATGGTCATAGCAACGGATGGGGTCAGAATAAAGTATTTACGCTGGAAAAACAATGCCCACGCCAAACGTGCTCCGATCTGCTAGACATGACGTATACCTGGTCCTTTGGAGGTGTCTGCGAGAGTCAAAAATCCATTTCATTTTGTTATTCCTGAAATTCACTGATGGGAAAACAATATTTGGATTGACTCAATCCTCTTCAAAGGTTTGCGAATCGCAAATATTTGCGGAGTCAGATTGTCCCAGCAAAATGGGCGAGTCCATCTTCCACTGTCAGATGTCATTATTTCGCCAAAGATCAACCAAGCATGAGGAAGCAAGGAAGATTTGTCGTCAAGAAAGCCCTTGTTTTTGTTATTTATCCTAAATTCACTTGTCTTACTTCCAAATCCCAAGAATTAAATGCATCTTCCCTCAGATTTCCCTGGGATTCTAAAAAAAAATATGAGGGAAAGACGGGAGCCAAGCTAAAAACAGAATGAGATACGAGAGTTTGTTTAGGTCAATTTCTTCTTTTTCCTCCATTCCACATTTCTCATTAGTTTCCCCCAGATGAAATTTCAGTGCCTGATGAGAACAACTTAGGGCAGAAACGGGAGAAAGTAGGATGGGGAGGAGGAGGGAAAGGATGCGGAGGAGGATTTTACCGGGATTTGAACCCGTACGAGGAGATTTTTGTAGTAGGTAAATACAGGGAAGGAAATAAGCCAGTTTTATTTTTCAGGGCAACCAGAAGGGAAATGAGGATCGTGGGAGAAAATGGTGAAGGTTCTACAATTGGAGAGGAGAAGAAAAAGTAGGGTAAAGAGACAGACAGAGAGGAAAGGCAATCATGGCTTGTTGCTCCTAGTAAGAAGCCTCATATAAAAGCTCTGAGAGAAAGGTCTCTCCCTTTTTTTTTGGGGTGGGAGAGAAAGTGAAAGCGTAGACTGTAGCGAAAAATTGATCCTTGCGCGCTTTCAATCAAACTCAAATTTTCCAGTATGATGCTTTAGAGTCTTGTTGAGAAGGAGCGAGTCATTTATCTTAGTCATATCATGTCTTGTTGAGGAGACTCCAGGGAAGGCATTCCAGGTTATCCCGCCCTTTTTCTCTCACTCGCACTGTCTTCTTTCTCCCATCCCAATTCTCTCCCTCCGACTTTCTCCCTGCCCTCCCCGCAAACCAAAAGGGATCAACTCCAACCTCAATCCATACACATACATGTACATAATTACGTATACTTGTTTTTTTTTGTATTCCAGCGTACTGTTAGTTGTCAGACGGGCTAAGTCCTCTTTGGCCGTAGAAAAGAGAAACTTGATTTCTTTTGAACATGCTGGAGCAAAGTCGAGGAATATCCCTACAACATGTAAGCACGCCCAGTTTTATCAGGGAAGACAAGAGACACGCTTTCCTATGCAATCTCCAGCCATAGCTTCTCCGTATGTACATACACGAAGATTCACTTATGTACGTATGTACGTGCTTTCTCCCCTTGAAAGTGGGAGGACTGCCTATTAGCGAGAAGTCGCCGTGCTCAAAGTTGCTCTCCTTCCCTCCAAGATATTAAAAAAAACACGTCTCCTTCATCCGCCCTTCATTGCCGAGGCTGGGAGAAAGTATAATTGAGATTCACATCCATTTATCTTTCCCACCATTAACCAAGAATCTAACCAGCGCATCTTCCTCCCACTGCCTCCCCATGAATGAGTAGTGAGGAATAAGAGCTGGTGACGATAGATTCATCATGAGCAGTCTCTCCCCATATTTTATCCACTCCCTCACTTCTCCCGCCTTTCAACGGCGGAGGAAATCCTCTCATCGACGTTGTCCTTTTTCCCAGTCACGGAGGACGCCCGTTTTTTTTAGATTCCCCTCAAGGGCCTCAGATATGTTTGTGCCCCAAATAATCCATATGCATTCTCCCCCCCCCACAGTATAAACGAATTTGCATCCACAGATTTTTGTCTAGATTTGTCGCGCCTATGAATATGAAATGAGATGCTATGACATGAGGGGGACTGGTGATGTAAAGGGACGTATGCCAAGAAATGTAAGTACACGTTGGGCGTGGAACATATGAAAAGGGTGATGAGTGATGGTGGAGAGCCAAATTATGGACGAAGCTCTTACCTGGAGGTGGATGGCAGAAGATCAAAGGTGAGTTTGGGAGGTCGTTAAAGAGGAGATAATGTATGAGCATATGAGAATATGGACGGGGAAAGGAGAAGGGGAATGGTGACAGGGCGAGACGGGAGATGAGGTGGACGGAGACAGCTCGGATTTGGATGGGAGGGAAGGGAGGGAATTGTGAGCAAAATTAATTAGTTGAGCTCCACGTTTGGAGAAAAAATCCCAAGCACTTCCTCGGAGGTACAAGAGCCAAAAAATATACCTTACCTTCCCCTTTACGATGGAGGGTCTGTCCGGGAAACTACAAAGACTCACTTACCTGCAAAGAAAGACAAGGAGAACATTAGCATATTAGTGAGTCAGTCAAATGGAAAGTAAATGGGAAAGTTGTTGTTCAGCATTCCTCGTGGCAGTAACTTTTCTCTCTCTCTCTCTCTCTCTCTCTCCCTCATGCGCCTTTTCCCTTTCCCTTTCTCCAGCAGCGGAGAAAGTAAAAGGGATGTTATTGTGAGGACGTGCATATCCCTTTACCTTTGGAAGAGAAACAACATTTGTTTGTGAAAGAGGATCTGCCCCAGGCGGAGGATGTGTGTACACATGCGTTCCTTCTCCCTCGTCATGGGCCGCCATGAACTCATTAATTATATTTATTTTAAAGTGACGGCTCAAGACCACAACTTTTCCTCCGCATCACAGACACTCTCAGCCTTGGTGAAAGTTAGAGAAAGTGTAATATGGAGAAAAACTGGCTGGAGAGAGAAAGATGCTTCATGAGACGGGGCAGAGGCAGAGGCAGAGGGGAAGGGATCAAGGGTGAATACAATGTTAAACGATAAAGTGCAACAACAAAGAAAAAGAGGATCATTTGTTGTTACGACGGACTCGGAGGGAAAACTTTGGCTCGGATTTCCCATTCTTTCTCCTTCCCCGTCATCTCTCTCCCTCTCATTCTCTCCCTTTCTCCCAGATTTCCTTATGTGTAAGTAATAAGTTTTTCCATTCAGCCTTCAGAGAAAAATGAAGGGAGGCGAGACGAGAAATTTCTTCTTTAAAACAAAGAAACCTCTGGCTGTTAATCGAGTTTTTATCGATCCATCCCCGCTTTTTCTTCCACTCTAGCCCATTTCTTTCCTTTCATTTTCTACTCTCTCCCTTCCTACTCTCTCCCTTCCTACCTTTCGCTTTCTTCAACTGCATTCCCTTGTCCCGCCTTCTTGGACTTGTGACTACTTAGCATTATATGTCTCTGCCAGTACGGCCGCTCCCTGAAATGCGGGTGTATACGAGATAATTTTGACTCTCACTCGTGGTTTATAATTCCAGGGAAAACAATATTAGCCCTGTGTGCGCTCTCATCTCGCGGCTCCCTGGATTCGGGAGAGGGACGGAGGGCAAGTGTGAGGGGAATGAGTGAATGTGTAGAGCTAATAAGTGGGAGTGGTTACCGGAGAGTGAGTAGATTAAGTGGAGCGTCAGTGAGACCCTGCGATATTTTCACTTAATCAAATAGGACTTTAATTCAATAAAAAGAAGGACGGTGAAAAAAGCTCATTAGGCATCCGGTGTACGTTGAATGTAGTGAAAGCCCACGTAGAGGCTTCACCTCACAGTCCTCATCTCTCTCTCACTCACTCACTCACTCTCTCTCTCTCTCTCTCTCTCTCTCTCGCCTTCTCCGCTCTTTCTCTCTCTCACTTTCTCCGCTCTTTCCCTCTCCAGGAGCCTCTCCATGTCCTGCTCGAAAATCTCATTGCCCTCTCATTCCCCTTCCATCGCCTCCTCCCCCTCGAAATTATAATGGAATGACTTTCAATTTCCTCGCCTTATTTAATTACTTCTTGAGACTGGAGTATGAAATGAGAATCTTTAGCAATTAATAAAGGAGAAAATCCATCTCCGCTCCCATCACCCCTTTATAATTATTTTTCGATAAAATTCGACACACAAGACCCTCCACTTCCCTTGTTCTGGGAGGAGAGGGGAGTTGGGGGACTTTTTAATAAGTGCAACAACTTTGGGGAGGCCAAATAGAATAAGGAGCGGCGAGGACTGTAAATGTGTAGCACAGGGAAAGGTAATTGGATGGGGATAAAATAAGGGCGTAAAGGCGAGAGAGAGAGAGAGAGAGAGAGAGAGATTTCTCCAGTGTTGCTTGAAATAAGAAGCGACTGATAAGACTTCTCTTCCTCGTCTCATTGATCTGATAGACGGAGCATAGAAGGGAAAGGAAGAGAGTGAATTGAAGCGGGGCGTGAAAATTTGCAATCCTTGGACTTTTGGGGGGAGAGAAACATTTCGGGGGAACCACACTACTGCTATAGTCTTCCATTCCCCACCATAGTCATAGATGCGGATTTTCCCTGTACAAGAGCGTGAAAGCAGAGGGAAAGAATTATGTATGTAGAAGGGAGTGAAAAGATTTTTTTCCCATACACGAAGTGGGCAGGAACTCTTTCTTCTCTCCCGGCGTGATTTTTCTCATCTCCCCTTCCTCCCCTTTCCCTGTGAATATTTCCCAAGACGTCAGATGCTAGAGAGAGTTAAGCCCCTTTTTAAATCAACTTATGCCAGATACGCTTTTATTTTCGCAACGCAGCCGTCCATCAGGGGAAAGTTTTGGGGGAGAAAGCAGTAACAATAGTGGAAGGAAATAACTATATTTCAACATTTAATACTCCCTGATAATACTCCTACAAAATTCCCGGCTCCACTCCCAAGTTTTTCTTCTTCCTCTCCTCCTCCTCCTCCTCCTACAAATATCTGTATTTCAACTCTAACCGCCTTCCGAGAGTTCCCAAGCAATACTCGCCCTTTTTTTTAGATCCCCATCCCATAAAATAGCCCTCTTCCTAAGTCCTTTGTACTTTTTGGTCCCTTGGTCGTTGACGGGAGTGAGGGCGGGGGCGGGAAAGGTTGGAGGGACTGGACAATGCGAGGAGGACATAAAGTACACGAGTCCATGGAAAACAAGAGGAGTGTAAAGATAGGATCAGGAAGGGGAATGGGGCGCTATAATCCAGACGTCCTTCATTCCCTGGACAAGACACCAGCCCAATGCCCGCTGCTTCCTTTGTTTCTCCACACAACAAAATTGTGGTCACCTTCAAATTTATTTCTAATGGATTCCCCCTCCAGTTCCAGCTGGACAATTCCCGCTGGTGAAATAAAGCTGGAGGACAGAGGAAGGAGACAATGGCGAAACATAAACCACAACATAGAACTGCAGGGTGCGTATCGTAATTATTGCCGCAACCCACAACAATGCATTTCTATGTGGGATTTAGCCCCGGATAAGTTTTCTTTTAAAAGTTACTCCACCAACTTGCTAATAATTTTTTACACCCGACAAAGATAAGGAATGCTGCAGTTCTTAAGCTTATCAATCAACATAATCAAGAGTGAAATCCTGTGAAGAACGCAGCAATTAAAGAAAATAATAATATCGACGGTGAAGAATCCAATGCATTCATTTACAGTGAGGATTAATTCACGATATTAATACAGTGATCATATTTTTCCTTAATGCACAAAATAATCAATTATAAAATGATCTTCGTGCGTTGGAGATAATCAAATTTTATTCTAAACCGACGATACAAAAAAGAGGGCAAATACGAGCAAAAGTAATTCAAAATGGCACATAGAAAGACATTTTTTAAGTCACCCCAACTGTCACGCCTTTTTCGAACCATTTTTTCCCCATGTACTTGGACTGTGGAAGCAAATCTTGGGGTGGAATGAGGTAGGAAAGGACGAAAGGAATAAATTCTGTGTCTCTCCCCAGAAAAATAGGAAGAAAGGATTGAAATAAAGACCCGTGAGGAATATTAGAAAGTTTCCATTACACGAATCCGCGAAGGCCACCTCCAGTGTTTTTGAGGGCCGTGGGTGCAATGGTTTGAATTTAGGGGGCAGAAAAGGGAAGAAAGTGAGAGAGAGAAAGGCTTATTCCCCTTGAATTCTAATCTGGCTACTCACTCCGTCAATGTCTAATGAGGATATGCTTTATTCCTTCCCCGGCATACAAGTCACCGGGGAGAGTTCAGGGAAACATGTGCCCATTCCCTTACATAATCGATATGATCCTTTTCAAAAGCCTTACCCGCTTACTTTCCCCAGCAGGCCCTACAGAGAGAGAGAGAGAGAGAGAGAGAGAGAGAGAGTGAGGGGGAAGGAGAGAAAGGAGGACAGAGAGAAAGCCGAGATAGGGAGAAAGCAGGGGAGGAATTACAAAGTGGCGTCTCCTCAAGCACGGCCTTACTGGACTAGTGTGTCACGAAAGCTGAGCATATGCCTTTCTCTCTCCAACCCACGGCTCCCTCTCGATACACACACTTTCCCCGTCTCCCTTTCTCCCTTTCTCCCGTGGAATCACGGAACTCTTTACACTTTTTACACAACTTCCAACTCCGACTACTTCAATAACCATTCCTAAGTTACTTAGAGGAAAGGAGAGGAACCTCCTCAAAATCAAAGAGCCCTTTTTCCCCTCAATTTTTCATTCCTCTCTCCCTCTCGGGAAACTTGTAATACTTTCAACGTTCCTTTTATACATATCTCTGGTAGAAAAAAAAAACTAAGTGGGGAAAGGTCCCCGTATGGACCGGGGAAAAATTTGGATGTACACATTTCCCCCTTTCTAGCTGATGCACTTAGAAAAAAAGGATTGCGTTACTTCATTCCCTTTCAACAGTACATAACACAAACTGTGCTTCTCGCTTATTTTGCTGAATCTGTCACAATTTAGCCTGGTTAGCTAACGGGCACATTACAAGCTACTCCCCAAGCATTGATTGCCACAGAGAAACGAAATCTAGCTTCGTGAAAAATGTAAAAAATTATGGATAAAAAAGTACTCCGGTGGTGTTTTGGCCAAGGAAAGTGGCTGGAGTTACTCAGATGGAGATATCTTGGATTGGTTATGTGCAGCGCCATGGGTATGACCCGATCTGCTTCCGTAGACACATACCACACATTTCAGCTAATGCATTTTAATGAACGCTTTCAAACCCTTCCCGTCCTTCTTTTAAAAAAAACTCCCGGCTTTCGCTTTTGACTGGAGAGGAAAAATCGAAGTGAAAGTAGGGGGATATCATAATGTAAGGGACTCTCCCGCACATTTGTTTAAGCCATCTCCACCACATAAATACTTGGCCAAAGTCTCCGTTCCCCATGCAAATGTAGGCGCGTCCAGAGACTCTTCCCTTTTTACCCTTTTTAATCATCCGTCTTGGCTTCCAAGGAAAATGTGGTCGTAATGAAGACTTCCAACAAACTTCCTACGTGATACTCTCATCCATAGCCTGGATGGTAATTCCGCCCGTAAACCTACCCGATGGGCCCTGGATCTTCCCTGGCTCTACCATGTTCGGAAATGCCTCCAGAAGTGCCGAGAAATCCGCGGGGGACGAAAGAGGAGATTGGACGGAGGAGTTGCTTGGGACGCGGGAAGAAAGATTACCCCAAGGAGCATTTGTGGGGAGCTAGTTAATCCGGAATTTGCGGGCTAATGAGAGTCCAAACAAGGGTGTAATGAATGATGGGAGTAAAAGTAAACGTAATCGTCTCCGTCCCAGTTTTTGTCTTTGTGAATCAAAGTCTATTTTCTTGTACGATTATGGGTGTAATTAGGGAGGGAGCGATTGTAATTTCACTTGGCCAATCCGCCGTCTTCCCCCAGGACCTGACCATTGCTAGGAACCTCCATTACGGCTTTTATGAGGGCCACACACATAATTGAATGATTTTTAGTGCTAGGCAACACGCTCCCATCTAAATCCACACACCAAATCCCCATCCGTCCCTTTCCCCGCACGCGAAGGCAGGCTTGGGCAAGGGAGCGAAAGAGGAAGAAATAAAACGATTCTATCACATCTCCTCAGACAAAACCAAAACAAGAAGCCTCGAGCCAATCCTTTTTCATGAGTTCCTACTGATTTACCTGCCACTTTCTCCACTGCGACTTTATTAATATTTCTATTAATCCATCTGAGCCAGAGAAAGAACGGGGAAATACAAGGACAAACAGTGGTTATGAGGAGGGAGAAACAAATGGCTGAAAATAAAAATACGCCAATATATTCAATACTCCATTGTTTCTAAAAGGCATGAACCGAAGCTTTCTCTGGACTGGGCGCTAGGAGAGCTATTAGAACAAGTATTTATGGGCAATTACATATGTAGGTACGTCCATATAGTAGACCTGTGCCCCTTGAATTGTGCACAATCAATGCATTAAATTATGACTCACGACAAATGGCCTTCCTTTGTCATAGAAAGCACACACGGACAAACTCCCTTCTACCTTTTTTTTTTCCAGGGAAATACCAACTACCACAAACCTTTTGTACGTTCTCAATTTCACCCAATTCCCTTCCTGCTTTGTCATTTCTGTCACGAACGCAACACATTTTGCCTTCTTTCTTCCTCTTTTATTTTTTTTTCATTTATAAAATTGCGTGCATTCATTTCATTTTGCAAGAGAGAAAGAAAACATGAGCGGTCGTATCTCTCCCTCTAATCGCCATTCCATTCCTTTTTGACCTGAACGACCGGAGCATTTAAATGGGCCCTCCTTTACATAATTCTTTTATTTAAAAAAACCTGTATTCCACCAATGTACAGTTTTATTAAGTTTTAAGACCATTTTAACCAGCATATACGAAGCCATGGCAGTGAGATGCTATAAGCCATCCGAGTTTCTTCCCACTCAGGGCTGGCAGGAAAAATATATAGGCTTAAGCACCCTGGAACATGGAATAACCGTGAGTTAATGTGAATAATGCAGAGACTGGAGCATGGTTCTGGACGTGGCTTTTGAGGCTGTCAACAGAAAATTTGGAGACCCTCTCAGGGAAGTCATACAATTAATTTTGTTATCGTAGCAATTAAAGTCACATGCTTTTACCAAAATCCGTTCACTATTTTTTCACCCGTTTTACAGTTCCAGGGACAAATGCAATGAAGAACGTGTTCAACCACCTTCTATAAAGTCATTCTAGATGCCTTACTACGTAAAAGTTTTGAATTGAGAGAAGTAATATTTTGGTGGTTGGGGCTTATGAAATGAGGGAAAAGCTTGGTCCCGTTCTCATGCGTGCGTGGACAAAGTTTCCCAGGAACGGGCCGTGTGTGGACACATTTCAAAAGAGCTATACCGAACAATGGATGGGAAATATCTGCCGGGGAACTAATACATTTTTACAGAAATTGAGAAAATTACCGATGTTTCCACATGTAATTGAGACATGAACGAATCACATGAAACCCTCTTATTAGCTCTTGGGAAACCAAGGTTTTACAAAAGTTTTGCCAGGACACACGAAAAATGGATTGGAACGGAAAATGATAAATACATAAGTGGTGGGCTGATAGGTAAATAGGTATAGAAAAAATAATAGCTGGGTCCAACGAATTAGTAAAAGGAGAGATTCGTGAAAGTGCTCGAGGGGTAAAAAAGGGATTGGCAAAGAACAACAGAATGGAGACACAGAAAATCCAGAAGCGGAAAGGGTTCCGACAGATAAGATTGAGCCTTAACCTGCAGGAGAGGCTTAAGAGAGAAAGGAGCAGGAAATCAATTAAGTAGATAAAATGGACGCAAATCAAGGCAATATTCTTTGCGGATTTGCAACACTTGTGACGACTGGGAGTGGACTGATTCCTTTCAAATCTGGAGGTCGGGACAGTGACTTCCAGCGGAATCAACGAGACCTGAAGAGCCGGGAGAGAAACGTTTGGAGGAAAACCTGGAGAATTACTCCGCACAGGCTGTTTCCGTCCATTTCGCCTCCTCCACCCACCAAAACTCGTTAGTTAACATTTGAATGCATGCAAGTGTGGAGGATTTACCCGGGCCGGGAGCAACCAGTCATCATTGTCGGGAAATAAAGGGATGCACACACACATATGCACATAAATAGAGCCCAGGCCAAAGAAGAAGGGAGAGTGTTTCATACACGAGTAGATTTGAGGAAGCACCTAGGCCTTTCTAGGAGTTTGGCTGGGGGAAAATCCTTGCCAAAAAGGATCCCGTATTCTGCACACACCATCATCCTGGGGAAGGGGAACCAAATGCAAAGTCTGTTTCATTTAAAATGGGTCATAGACTTTCCCTCCGTAAAATGTAGATTCCCCTCTTCTCTCCCCTCCATTTCTTCCAGACCTCTTCTCTCCCCTCCATTTCCACTCCCCTATGCAAACAGGGAAGATAATGATATTAATACAATCAGAGAAATGGAGGAAGAGAGGGAGAGAGAGAGAGGGAGAGAGAGAG
>JAQGBT010005356.1:0-14473 GCA_034698585.1 Disparrhopalites patrizii
TTTTCTTTCTTTTATGTAATTTCTCTTCTCTTCTCTTTCTTTTATGTAATTTCTCTTCTCTTTTCTTTCTTTTATGTCATTTCTCTTCTCTGTTCTTTCTGTTATGTAAATTCTCTTCTCGTTTCTTAATTTCCTGTTACTTCTCTGCTCTCCTCTTTTTAATTCATTTCGATCATCTCGATCTGTGCTTTCTCTTCAATTTCTCGGTCATTTCCACTGCTGTTTGTCGGTCATATCGGTATTTTCTTTCTCTTCAACGCCTCCTACATATTTCCTCATATTCTCTGTCATTTCTTCTTTTTTTTCCCCTCCATTTTTGCTATTATTTCTTTCTTTGATTTTCTCCGTCAATAAGCATTTTTACTCCATTTTATGTCATATCTCTTTAATTTCTGTTGTCTATTTATTTTATGCCATGTCTCTTTAGTTTCTGCTGTCTCTTTGTTTTATGCCATGTCTCTTTAGTTTCTGTTGTCTCTTTATTTTCCTTTATTTTATGTCATGACACTTAATTTTTTCTTTTATTTTCTCACTTGTTTTTCTTATTTTCCGGATAACGTAATTCTTTATTTCGTTTTCATTATTTTTCTTGTTCTTTTCCTTTATTTTTTATTCTTTCTATCTTTCTCCGTTATTTTTATTCATCATGTCATTTCATTCCTTCTTCCTGTTCAGTTTCTCTCGTATCACTCTCCCCCTTTTCCTTCCTGGCCGTTGTTCTTCTCTCTCGCATTATTTCTCTCCCTTCCATCCATAACCTTGTCTTTAAATGTTTAATTCTATTTGCTTATTTTTTCCTTTTGCCTAAAACTTCTCTTCCGTTTTTTCGCCCTCGGCAGTTTCTGTTTCTCTTGCCATATCTCGCCCCTTTATGTTTGTACCTTTATACTCTAATTTCTTTCTCACCTCGAGAAAGCCTTTATTCTCATCGATGTCCCTTCTGTTTTGCCATTCACTGGTTTCTGTATTTTTTGATTGTTAGTGTTATGAAAAAAGTTGAGTGTTAGAAAAAGTGATCTATTAGCATATGTTATATATATTGCACACATTTAATAGCACGTGTTAATTACGTTAAAATCCCACTGGTTAATTATTCTCTCATTCGTAACTTGTATTGTCGCTCTTTAAATATCCTTATTGCCACTCCATTTTTTCTCTGACTTCTCTCCCAATTACCGTTGGTATATTTTTTTTCTCTAATTTGGAATGTTATTTGCCTTCTCTTTCTCTTATCTTCTATCCTCTTTATTCTTTGTTTATTCTGAATCTCTAATACTTTTTTCTTCTTTTTACCTCTCGTTCTCTTTTTCATTCCATCCTTTCCCTCTCCCTTTTATGGCTCGGAAAGACGCCACTCTTCATATTCTATGACGTTTCCGCTACCACAAACCCCCAAAAGCTTGTTCATCCTCACCCTGCTGATCATCTTGTTCCTTGAGGGGAAGATGTGTCCGACAGTCCCATCAAGAGAAAATGAGAGCCAAGACAAGACAAGAGAGAGAGACGAATAATCCATTCATTTAGGTATTTTTTTCCAACGAATATAATCCCTTGAAAAAAGCCTCATATAATGCCTTCAGCATCTCTTCCTCCTTTTTATGTTTGATCTTTAACGCCCTCCATTTTTTCCAATTTTTTCCATCGGCTGTTGATTGATCAAAATCTAATTATTCCATTTGTGCTCTTTTAATCCTTTCTCCAGTTGTATTTTTAAGCCAGGTCTTCCCCTTAGTTTTTCCCGCCTTCCACAGTATTTTTGGTGGGAGTGTCTTCCTATTTCTTCAACCAAAATATTTTCCTTTGAAAAATTTTTTTAGAAGACAGAAAAAGTTTTTTTTTAGATAAAGAAAATTCCCTTTTTTTTATCATTCCCGACAAAAACTAATCTTCTTTTCCACCCTCCCAACATTATCTCGGCTTGTCTACTCAAATTAAAGAGATGAAAAAGAGAGGGTTTTTTGACCATGTCTTTTTAGTCCACGTCAAGTCCGACCTCTGAGTTCAGAGGGTCAACTTGTCAGTGAAGGGTAATTTGGAGGCAAGCACAAACATCAACATCCCAAAAGGGGAAATTGCCGGGAGACTCCAACAAGTCTATACTAATCCATGGGATTGTTTTGTTTTTGGTGGGAGGAGATGAAGATATTAAAACGAGATGATCAATAATATATATGATATCATTTTAAATGGGAATCCTTTTGATGATTGTATTTTTCCCCCATTCATTTGGGAGTAACTGAATCCCCACAACATTTGGAGGTCCCCATCAAGCACATGTCCGCCTCCTGGCTTCATTTTTTTTTATAAGGAAGGAGGTGGGGAGTCACCAAAATAAAGGGGAATAGATGAAGATATGACAGTGATAGAAAGAGAGGCATTGATGGAGAGAGACAAAAGGGGGAAATTCCTCACTAGGACCATAATAATCCCGAGACCTTCAGCTCACAATAGGGTTAATAGTGTGCACTGTGTGCAGGCAGGAGAGAGAAAGACCATTTTATTCCATGGGCTCCAATTAGAAGAGCAAGCAAACGTGTGGATGGGTCAGGAGGAAGAGATGAGAGGGGAGAAAAAAAAATTGTTTTTGACGTTGTTTTTACAATTATTTCACAAGAATGGTAAAGGGAAGTAAAGCGGGGATGCTTGGGCTTCCACGGACGCAATTTTGGAGTCAGGGGAGAAGAACAAAGGAAAAAAAGGGCGGAATGAGACGGAACGTCATCCGTGAGGATGAAGAGATTAGGGAAGGAGAGGAAACAAGGAGACTTGTAGGGATTAAAGAATATACGAATGAACGCTGAGAGAGACCTTAACAGGGAGACTGTGAGGAGAGGAGATTAAAATAAATGACCCGAGATCAAATGAGTGAGAGAGAGAGATACACAGAAGAAAATGGAGGAGAGGGAGAATAGAGAAAATAGGAGGCAAAAAGAGACAGCCGAAAAAGAGAAAGTTAGGGTGAGTCAATGAAGGGAGAACAGATTGGAGATAATTGATAGATTTAAAGGAGACAAGGAAAAATATGGAGATGCAGGAACAAATTTTGAAAAGGCGGGAAATATTTTCTATAAGAAAACAGAGGAGAGAGAAATGGAACAAAAAACGGAGATAAATAGAATAAGAGAGCAGGACAAATAGAGAACAGAATAGATATAGAGCGCGAAAGAACGAGAAATATGTTGCTAAAGAAAGTAATATAGTGATAGAAAGGGAGAGAAATTAAAAAGATATATTTATATAGGTAGAGAGAGGCTGAGAAAGAGAGAGGGAGAGAGAAAAGGAGAGAGAATAGGAAAGAGAGCGGGAGAGAGAGAAAGGAAGAGGCAGAAAGAAAAGGAGAGAGAATAAGAAAGAGAGTGAGAGAGAAAGAAAGAGGCAGAGAGGCAGAGAGAGAGAAAACAAGAGAGAGAGGGAGAGAGAGAGGGAGAGAGAAAACAAGAGAGAGAGAGGGAGAGAGAGAAAACAAGATAGAGAGAGGGAGAGAGAAGGAGAGGTAGAAAGAGTGAGAGGGAAAAATAAAAGAAGAGAAAGAGAGAGAGAGATAAAGAGAGAGAAATAAGGAGAAAGCAGGAAAGAAAGAGGAATAGAGAGACAGAAAGAGTAAGAGAACAAAAGTGGAGAAAAAAATAGAAGCAAAGAGATATTGATAGACAACAGGAGAAATAGAAAGGAGGCATACAGTGAGAGAGAAGTACAAAGAGAGAAAGCAAGAGAAATTGAAGGCGAGAAAGGGGAAAAAGAGACACTTAAAGGTAGAGATTCAGAAACAAAAAGAGAGAGAGAGAATAGCGACGGAAAAATATAGAAACAGAACCTGAAAGAGAGAGAAATAGATCAGACAAATTTGAGAGAGTCGTAGAGGTCAGGAGGAGGAGACCAGGAGAGAGAAAAGGAAGAAGAAAGAGAGAGAGACGAAAAACATGGAAAGAGCAACATAAGTAGAAAATGAAAGAAAAAAGGGTGAGAAGGAGAGAAATGTAAAAGGAAAGGAATCCTAAATGATAAAGAGATTAAGGCAAGAAAAGCCTCGTTCGATACAGAGAAAATAGAAGATAACAACAGGAAGAAATGCCATGAATTATAAAAGAGACAAATGGAAAGGAAATGAGGGTGATGGATAGATGAAAAGGGAGAAGGAAGAGAAAATGTCGGCTTTTGTTATTATTTTGGGTGATTTTCGAGGATTTTTCACTCAAAACTCTACAAATAAAAGTGCACATGTACATACATGGACGTATGTCTCATATGTATGTATGTATCCGTATATGTATTCTTATGTATATATATAAGGATGTACATACGTACAATTTATTTACTGGGTGTCCAGGAGGAACAAAACAAGGAAAGGTACGTGCAGGGACGGATGGTCTCCACATGGGGCTTAGTTTCCTAGTGGGTCTTGTTCAAAAACTTTGTATTTAAAAGAATGTAATGTTATGTTATACGCACATGTATGTACATATCATGTATGTATACATATACGTACACATGCATGTACCCGTGTAGGAGCAGGCAGGAGTCGTCATATGTGATGGTTGTGTGTGAATTTATTTTCGGAAATAAATGTCATAGGGCGAGTGAGGGACATTGTTTTCCTCTGGACATCTTTCTTTCTCCTAGTTTTTTTTTTCATTTCCAGCCAATAATGGGGAAGGGAGGACAATGATCCATTTTATGAAGGTGGGTCTACCCGAGATTTTTCTTGTTGTTAAAATATTGTTATGTCATTTCTATTCAATGGAATTGTCCCGCCTTATTGAGGGTTATTTATTTTTGGGATAAAATCCATGTGTACACGCATTTGGGCAAAACAAGAACAACCAAATTCTCCAGGACATTTTTATTGCTTCGACTTTCTTTTTTTTTATCATGCAGGAATTTTGGGAAATACTCAATCGCTTTTTACATAAAAAACCTTACAACATATGAGATTTTTACGTGGAAAAATAAAAATTAAATTAGGGCATTTTCAACAAAAAAAAACTGAAAAAAAAATGCGTGGGGTAGTTTGTAAAACGCGATTTGAAAATTACTTGATAATTATCTTCAAACACAGATTTTTACCTTTCATCCCAAAATCTCAATGCTTGGGTCCAAATTTTTTTCAACAATAAAAAGAAACCAATGAGTTGTTCCATTCCCATTGTTTGGAGAACAATTGTTGTGTGCATGTGTATGTACGTAAAAAATTGAAGGAAATATTTCTCGATTTGTCCGACGGATAAGGGCTCTTCAAGTTTATTTTTTAGCTTCAGCACTCTGTACCATTGCCAAAGAGAGAGACAGTGTGAAAGCGGAACACACGCGGGAATTTCGAGGAGAGAGAGAGAATAAAGTGGAGAGGGAGGGAAAAAAGACCATTTTTGGGCTGAAGCACATAGCCTGGAGCGTGTGTAAACTGTAAAAGGATTTAACAAGATTTCATGGTGTGATTTCATATATTTATTTTAGTCTAGAAAAACTTGAACCTCACCACACGTTAATAACTCTTCTTTGACCATCCTCTCTTCCTGCCGCTTCCATTTCCCTCCATTAGACTCTATTCTCGATTGCTCTCTTGTTGCCTCCGTCTCTCATATATTTCTGGATTCCATCTCTCTTCTTATTCTCTTTTTCCTTTTTTCTCTCTTTGCTTTATTCTCTCTATAGTTTACAGTTTCCTTTTCTATCTCTCTCTCTTGGCTATATTCTCTCTACTTTCTCTCTCCCTGTGCTTTATTCGCTCTCTGTGCTTTATTTTTTCTTTGTCTTTGTATTCTTCTTTCTACCTTCTCTATCTCTCTGTGTTTTACTTTCTCTAAATCTTTCTCTGCTTTTATATCTCTAAATTTCTCTTTCTGCATGATTCTCTCTCTGTTCGTTATATTTTCTCTAAATTTCTGTCTCTCTGTTTTATTCTCCCTAAATTTCTCTCTGTTTTATTCGCTTTAAGTTTTTCTCTCTGCTTTATTCTCCCTACTCTACTTTTCTTTTTCTGTGCTATATTTTTTTCGCTCTGCTTTATTTTTTTTTATCTCGATCGGCATTATTTTTTCTCTCGATTTGCTTTGTTTTTACTCTCTGAATTTCTCTCTGAATTTCTCTCTATTTTTACTCTCTGAATTTCTCTCTGAATTTCTCTCTGAATTTCTCTCTACTTTTACTCTCTGAATTTCTGTCTGAATTTCTCTCTGAATTTCTCTCTATTTTTACTCTCTGAATTTCTCTCTGAATTTCTAACTGAATTTCTCTCTATTTTTACTCTCTGAATTTCTCTCTATTTTTACTCTCTGAATTTCTCTCTGAATTTCTCTCTGAATTTCTCTCTATTTTTACTCTCTGAATATCTCTCTGAATTTCTAACTGAATTTCTCTCTATTTTTACTCTCTGAATTTCTCTCTGAATTTCTCTCTGAATTTCTCTCTATTTTTCTCTCTGAATTTCTCTCTATTTTTCTCTCTATTTTTCTCTCTGAATTTCTCTCTATTTTTCTCTCTGAATTTCTCTCTATTTTTTTCTGCCTGAATTTCTCTCTATTTTTTCTGTCTGAATTTCTCTCTATTTTTTTTCTCTCTCCCTCTACTTTATTCGCTAATTTTTCTTTACCTCCCTCCCTTGTAATCGCTACTTCTTCCTAATTTCTCCATTTATCTCTTCGCTTTATTCTCGATGTATGCTTTTCCTTACCTGCTTTATTCTCCTTTTAGTCTCTTGTCTCTACGTATCTCAGCGCTATTCTCTCTACTCATAGTCATATGGTGTTTCTCTGTTTTATTCCTTGCAGTATTTCCATTTTTTGCTCTTTCTTTCTGTTTTATTCATTCTGTTCTTTCACTTTCTGGCTCATAATGAGCTTATTATCCCTACGCTTTCCATTTCTCCCTCTCTCCGCTATCTTTTCGTGTCTCTTTACCCTTCCCACTCTCCTAGTTATGCTTTGCTTCTACGCCACTCTCTTTTTCGGTTTGTATGTTTTTATCCGGATAGCGGTGGAGTTGGTAGTTCTGTTGACCAATATTCAGTTAGATAATTTTGTTTCTCTTAACGTTGCTATTTGCCTCATTTCTAATTTATCTCCCTTCTCTCTGTCAATCTCATTCTTTCCATGGTTTTTTATGCTGTAGACCTTTCTCCATTTTCTCTTACTTCCCATCTTTATTCATCACTTTCCTCCAATTCTCTTGTTTTATTATTTTTTCCCAAACCACTCGTTCCTCCCTGTTATTTTGTGTTTCTTCATCCATTTAATACCCCAGCTGCCTCAGCATCTCTTGGAGCTGCTTGCACTCACAAAATCACAATGCTTCTGGTGCCATAATGACCTTTTCAACAATATCACACCTTCTCTCTTCTAATGCATGCGTCCAATGCAAGGTGAGAACATTTTTTTGACATGCCACTATATGGAAAATCCCATATTTAAAAAAAAAAGGATGATTTTTTACATGAAAAATATTCTTCCTCTCCGAATGCATTATCACACTTCCTCATGATGAAAAAACCTCCCCGGTCCAAAGTCGAGGAAAAAGTCAAAGGGTTATGCATTTGATCCTCGTGCAACCACTCGAAAGACCAACAAACTATTACATATACACTGTACATATTACACCAAAAAAAAATGTTGTAAATTAACTCGACCTGTAAGTTGCGAGAAGAGTGAAAAGAGCATTCGTTTAATTTTTTTTTTTTTGGAGGAAGCAAAAGCACTTGTGCCTCCTGTAGCTCATTCCAGCTTTACATGTTCAAAGATTGCCCACGTTCCCTATGTATAATTCTACTCAGCTGGTAAATACATTTTGTAAAATACAAAAAAGAATTTATTTCTCTGAATGGCACATTTCTATGCATTGGCATCGGGGAATAATCAGCGCACTTGCCACATCCGCAGCATGACAATGTTTTTTTCCCTTATTTTAATTTTCACAGAAGCACCAATGTATCCGAACCTTCCTAGGATTAACATTAGGGGATCCGTTTCCTCCCAGCAGGATCCTCCCTTTGGTGGCTTGAAAAGATGTTCTTTTTGCCACTGAAAACAAGGGTTTGGCCAAATTAATGAGATTTGTTTTTTTTTACAGCAAACAAAAAACAAAATATTTTTCTCCCTCATTTAATTTTTACTACATACTTGTAATATGGAAATGATGTGTTTTTTCCCCTAATTATAATTGTCCCCACCCCTCCACCCCTACCTGGGAGATGCCACCTTCAATTTCTAGTGATGACTTCATGCCCCAAACAACACCTATCCCACTTACTACTTTCCCATTTTTTTGTCCTGTCCAAATTGTACACGGAAAATTAAATAAATTATGACCATTATTGCTTTCCCTCTTTTTTTTAACTAAAAAAACTTGAATAATGTATGAGAGAGAAATGTATCTCTTTTAACTGATACCACTCATTATATTTGTTTTCTGCTACTGTTATTCCCCAATTTTTTCCCTGATGGTTCAGGAGATGGATAAAAAAAAATAAAAACAACCACAAGATACAAATTTTATGTGAAAAGAGACTGGTTCTTCCTCTCCACTGTGTTCCTGTCAAGGTCGAACATCTTGTTACTTTTCCCTATTACAACCTCTCATGATGATGTTCAAGATCATTATATGGAGTAGCAACGAGAGACTCTGTTGGGGGATCTGCTAATAGCCACATGTTTCCAATGATCAGGAAGTACGATGGAGGATCCTGCATTGGAGTGGGACTCATTGTGGTGGTGACAGAGGGAAAAAGGGATGGTAGAAAAAAAAATTCAGAGAGAGACAAAATCGAATAAACGGAGCAACCGGAAGAAAGCGAGACGGAAACGTAATAGACGACGATTAAGCACGAAAAAGCAAACAGATAAGTCGGTGAGCTTATTTCGGCGACTAAGTTATGCATCAGTCTGAAAAGAAACACACAAATGTGGGAAATGGCTTTCAAATCTTGAAAAACAAAGGAATATACATATGTAGAAGAGTGAGAAAGCTATAAAATGGAGAGACAAATTTAGATAGTGATACCAACACACAGAGATAGAAAGAGAAATAATTGACCCTTCGAAAATTACGAATACAACGGAGAGAGCGAGAGACAGAAACAAACAGAAATAGAAAGAGAAAATGAAAAGGAAAGATATATGAAGAGCGAGAATCAAAGAGAGAGAGAGAGAGAACATAAAAGGGACAGAGAAAAAAGGAGAAAAAGAGAGGTAGATAGATGGAGAAAAGGAGAGAGATAGAGCATAAGAAAGAGGAGAGACATACAGTGGCAGACGAAGATAGAGAGACAGAAAGGGAGAAACACGCAAAGGAAAATAGAGATAGAAAGAGATAAAGACAGAGAGACAGAAAAACAGAGAGATAGAGAAACACAAAAATAGAGAGATATAGTGAAAGAGAGAAATAAAAGACAAAAAAGTGAGAGCTAGAGAGAGGGAAAGAGACAAATAAGTCTCTGTAGTATAAGAATAAGAAAAATAGAGAAATACAAAGAGAACGATACAGAGAAAAAAGAGAGACCGAAAGAGAGACCGAAAGAGAGAGAAAGAGAGACCGAAAGAGAGAGAAAGAGAGACCGAAAGAGAGACCGAAAGAGAGAGAAAGACAGAAAGAAAGGGCAAGATAAAAAAATGAGGGAGAGAGTAAGAGAAAGAGCGAGCAAGAGACACAGACTGAGAAAAATAGGGAGAAAGAGGGGGTAAGAGAGACAGAAAGCGAGATAGACAGACAAACAACAAGAAGAGAGTGAAGACAAAATGAGAAAGATAAAGAATGGGTAAGAAAGAGAGAAACAAAGAAGAAGAGTGATACAGAGAGAAAAAGAGAGAAAGAAGGGGTAAGAGAAAGAGACAGATGGAGAGAGATGCAGAGAGAAAAAAAGACAGAAAGGATAAGAGAGACACACAAGGAGAGACAGAGAGCGAGATAAAGGGAGAAAAGATACGAGAGAGAGAAATACAGAGTGGGCGAAAGAGATAGAGAGGAGAGAGGGAAAGAAATAATAGGGAAGAGGGAGAGAAAGGGCACAAACGGGAGAAATTGGGAAAGAGAGAGAAGAGAGGAAGAGAAAAAGGGGAAGAGAGATAAAGAGCGAGAGAAATTTGGACATAGAGAGGAAACGGGAGAAAATGGGAGGAAGGGAAAGAGTGAGAGGGAGCGAGAAATATAGAGAGAAATAGAAAGCAAGAGAGAGAAGTCAAGAGGAGACATTGAAGGCTGACACTCCGAGACAGATCCACAAGAAAAAAAGAAGAGTGCGTGGTCAAAATAGGCAAAAAATACGTGTGATAGAACAAGTTTTTCTCCTTAACTTGGAGTGTACTGCGAGGCGATTATTATTATTACAAATGTACCAGGAAGACTTTAACAACTTCCACAGTGCTAATCTGCAACATTTCCTACCTAATTTCCTCCCTCTGTCTTCCCATGCAATTTGCTTCCACGCAAACCCCTTCCCCTCCCCTCCAAGATGGATAGAGTGAGGAATAGCCAAGTGTTATTTGCATAAGGAAGCCATTTAGAAAGAGTGAAATGTCCTCCCACCCTGAAATTACTGCCCTCTTATATGTATGAGAGCGTCTTCAGAATTACAGGTAAAAGCTTGGTAGAAAGACACACACAAATGTTATTTGGAGCAACAAACCAACTTCTAATTTGAGGACGAGAAATTTTCGTCATATTTTTACATATTTCGTCCTCTATGTATTCCCCCCAGTAATGACGTTAGTTCAATTTGTGCCAAAAAAATTGCGCTCCAAAAACGGAAATTACTGCCTTATTTTTACTCCTGCAAATAAAAACAAGTAATATCTTTTTGGGAGCATTCTCTAGTGTTGAACCGAGGAAAGAGACGTGCTCTGGCAATTTTTTTTTTTTAGGATGGTTATTAAATTAGAAGCTAGTAGAAATTGGCAATGGTGTTTTAATACGGAATAATGCCATGTTTTCAGAAATGAAACGGAGGAAATGGTTTGTACGAGAACGTCAAGAAAAGAGGAGATGGAAAAAATAATACTTTTTTGGGGGTCCTCCTTCATTTGTATTTTCTTTTATTGCTCATAGCCGAAGCATGTGTGAGCATACTAATGAGCACTTTGGTGTGCAAGTACACATGTCGTTGTCCATATGTAAAGCCATAAACCACAGGAAATTTGCTCCATGTTAATTACCACCTCATTGCCTCGTAAAAAAAAAATCCGCATACACATTATGTACGTACAAACGTAAACATCAGAAAGGGACTTTTTCCCATTTGTACTAATAATAAGGCATTTTCCTTGTCGTCATCACTTGTTCAAAATGTAAAGGAAAAATTCACATGCATAATATCCAAGAAACAGATTAAGCACAATGGGTGCAAATCGGAATAACTCCAACTGTTTTCATCTTTATGTGTGTACATTGCCAAGGAATGAAAATTTCCCTGCGTAACTGGAAGCCAGTAAATCACAAAGAACAGATACATCAAGAATCAATTAGGGTCCAATTCAGCATGAAGTAGCTCAATATCGGGCAATTCAAAAATTGAGAAAAAAACCGTTATAGAGAGATCAAAGTATTACGGGTAAATTTAATGTTGGCTAAACTTCGGAGAGTTGCAAAATGGGGAAGAAAAGCAAAAATTGCTGAAAATAAAATACAATGAAAATTCGGGAAATAAAATGAAAATTCGAGAAATAAAATGAAAATTCGAGAAATACAATGAAAATTCGGGAAATAAAATGAAAATTCGAGAAATAAAATGAAAATTCGGAAAATAAAATGAAAATTGGAGAAATAAAATGAAAATTGGAGAAATAAAATGAAAATTCGGAAAATAAAATGAAAATTCGGGAAATAAAATGAAAATTGGAGAAATAAAATGAAAATTCGGGAAGTAAAATAAAAATTCGGGAAATAAAATAAACAAAAAAATACACGAACAAAGTCGTGGCCTAAAATTGCTTTAGAAAAAGAGGTTAAATGAGGAGATTCAAAACTGAAGAAAAAATCGTTTTTTTTGGAAGAATAATGAACGCCATTATAAGGCAAAAGCCGTTGTATGAAGGCTCATTAATAGGCATCATTCTCATTCATGGTAATGTCTTTCCAAGATATGGTTTTTAAAAAAAGAAACGTTGCATGTTTTTCAAACGGTAGAAAGAATTTCGAGCAAATCTCAAAAATTATGCAAAATACGTTGGGATAAAAAATTACTAGAATTTATGCAAAAACAAATGTGCATAAACGTCACACACAGAAAGTGACAACAATTTTTTCCAATTCGCCTTTTGTGAGCAAAAGTCTACAAAACTGCACATGAGAGAAGGCAGGAGATAAAGACACCAAAAAAGGGTTGAGAGTTTAATTGAGCAATTTGTAATCCTCCCATGTGTGTCCTTTTTCCCAGGAAAAATAGTGATAGGAGTTAAATTATGACAATTTGCCACCACATCAAGTTTCTTTTAATTATTATTACATGTAAAATCCTGACCTTGCATTTTCATGTCCCTATTATGACACCATAATTTACTCTTTTTTTAAAATTTTCTTAACATTTATTTACTATATAACATTTTTACACCGCAGACAAGAGACAGTGTTTGAAGACACAAAGTTTATTCTGCTTCAGTACAAAAAAAAAACAAAATATGTAATAATGGTGATAATAGAAATGAATTCCTTCTTTCTTAGGCGGTAACATCAAAATCATAACAAAGTGAGGTTATCCAACAACAAAGAAGGGAATTTTAGTAACTATACATATACATATATTAAAAAACGGAGTAGTAATTAGCATTGAAATCACAATTACTTCAAGTGAATCAGCACATTTTTTTCCACTGTACTCAAATGAACGGGTTGGGTCTAGAACGTATATTTAATGTGTCCATTAAATTAAAAGCTAGGCATGAAAGGATACTATCTAATTTCTGCCTCGTAATTTATTTACGTATACATACACAGATCCGACAAAATTGCTGATTTGTCACATTTTTTCTCATGATAGTCCATTTAAAAATATAATTTGACGGGTAGGCACAGATACATTATTTTTGTACATGCATACATACACATATGCACATTTGGATACGTCAATGGACAACTTCCCATATATCTCCGACGCGAAGACATCATATTACGTTGGGGGGACGGTAATGGAGGCATAATTTGATGATGATATGTGCTCTGCTGGTGCGTTCGTGCCTTCCTTATGTGTTCATGTTACAGTTGCTACGTGGTCACGTCACGGGACTCAATTTACTGTAATAATAATCAACATAATCATATTGTACACGTAGGCCCGTTTTTGTGATGTATTTATGGTTTTTCTTGGGACACCACGAGTGAAAGCAAAGGAGGAAATGTAAAGAGAGTGAGATATGTGAATGAAAGGATGGGAACATGGAGAAAGAGAAATATCAAGGAGAGGTCCAAGATTATAAAATGGTAACTGATGAATGCGAATTGTAAAGTGAAAATAGTCAACAGGAGTGAAATAACAGAAAAAACCAGAGAAAAAAATAGAGAAAAATGGATAGAGGAAAGAAAGGTAGGGAAAAGTGGAATAGAGGGTAGAAAGAATAAGAAGAGAAATAAAGATAAAAGTAATAGAGAGAGAGGAAAACAGGAACATAAAGAGAGAGAGAGAGGAAAACAGGAAAATAAAGAGAAAGAGAAAGAGAAAAACAGGAAAAGAAAGAGGGAGAGGAAAACAGGAAACGAAAGAGAGAGAATGGAAAACAGGAAAAGAAGGACAGATGGAGAAATGGGATCAGCAAGGAGAAAAACATGAGAAAGAGAAAGTGGAAGAAAGTGGTATATGAAAAAGATATAGAATGGGAAAATGACAAATGAAAGGAAAACAGTGGGAAATAAAGGAAGTTTGGGAGAAAGGGGACGTGCTACATAGAAATAGGTATAAAAGAGATCGGAGAAATTGATGAAAGAAAAGGGGTAAAAATGGGGAAAGAAGAGGTGAAGAGAGGAAGGAAACAATGTAATTTAAATAGTGGGAGATAATAATGAAAGAGAAAAGGCGGGAAGAAAGTCGGAAATATAGAGGGAAAGGGAGAGAAAGTGGAAAATGTCGAGGGAAAGGCAGAGAAAGAAATTGACAGGGAAAGAGAGAGAAAGATAGAAATATATAAGGAAAGAGAGAAACAGAGAAATATACAGAGAGAGAGAGAAAGAGAAATAAATATACAGAGAGAGAGAAAGAGAAATAAATATACAGAGAGAGAGAGAAAGAGAAATAAATATACAGAGAGAGAGATAGAGAAATAAATATACAGAGAGAGAGAAACAGAAATAAATTTACAGAGAGAGAGAAAGAGAAATAAATACACAGAAAAACAGTAAGAAATAAAAGAAAAACAGAGAGATAGAGAGAAATAAATATACAGAAAAACAGAAAGACAAATATACAGGGAAAGAGATCGAAAAAAGAGAGAAAGCAGAAAGAGAAAATTATACAGGAAAAGAGAAAGAAAGCAGAAAGAGAAAATTATACAGGAAAAGAGAAAGA
>JAQGBT010005357.1:0-14472 GCA_034698585.1 Disparrhopalites patrizii
CAAAAATAACATGAAATTTCATGTCATGTGCATGTTCGTGTTCAAAACTTCAATTTACATGACCTGTGAGGAGCACTGTAGGGGATATGAACAACAATAGAACCCGTTTTCCCGGTATGGAAAAAGACTGGTACCAACTGCGATAAGTGGTATACTTTATCGTCTTTCCAGAGTAGCTAATAGATTTATTATTGAGGCGTCCTCTGGTTCGCAGAAACAACAAAGGAGAGCTCTATTGATGATTTCGCTGTGCTAAACCAGACTAAGTGCTGTACATACTTTGTAATTTATGCACTTTCGTCTTCACCAGAATATTTAGCGCCTAAAAGGCATGTAGGTATCTGATAGGAATCTGTATCCAAGTCCAAATCGTTCGACCGTCAAAAAAGGTACGACGCCAAATAGTCGGAGTATATCCCAAATATTGACCTATTGGAACAGAGTCCAATGAGGATAAGCAAAAAAGGATAAAATTGAATGAAATCCTGAGGGTCCCAACTGACGATGTGCGTCAGTTGTATCGACGAGTTTTGAAAAACATTCAGTCTTCGGAGACAAAACTATTTATCCGTCTCGGATTTATTAATGTCTTTTTTTATTATTATTCAAAATCAAATTTGAAATTGAATCTCCACATCGAAAACTAAAGGAAATACCGGTGGGGTTGGAGAAATGGTTTCAATATAATGCCAATTTTCAACTTCTAGTGAGTCATTAATACAGTGGACTCTCTCTATAACAACCCCGAAAGGAAGTGCAAAAATGGTTGTTACATGGAAAAGTTGTTATATAGAACATTTAATATGTATACTCTGCACATATACGAGAGGGCTGAAAAATATAGTTGTTACAGAGAAAAGTTGTTACACGGAGAGTTGTTATAGAGAGAGTCCACTGTATGTGTAATTTCGATTTACAATTATATTTTCTTTTCTTTACAAGTTTCTTTTACATAAGCTTCCATGTAACCATTTGGAATGCTTGTACAGGATTTGGATGTGTGTACAGGGATGTACATATGTACATCCCTGTGCTTACATACAACATGTAATTCGAAATCGGATGCGAGCAAACAAGTGAAAAGCAAAAGTTATTGCATTACTAGCATGCCCATACCGCCTACGGCGCTTATGAACGCATGGAGCAGCAAGTCGACTTTCTCTATAACAAAACCCTATAAAGCAGCAACTTTTGTTCGTTATAGAGAAGAACCGTTATAAAGAACATTAATTTCTATGGTAAATGGTAACAATTGGTGAAAGTTTTTGAGGGGAGCATTTTTTGCTGCTGTTATAGAGCGGGAACTCTTATAAGCCGGACCGTTATAGGGGGAGTCGACTGTAATTACAAAAAATGGAGCAAAAACCGGGAGCGTCGCGAAGCGTGACACGGGTTTTATACTGTAGTAAGGAAACGTATTTTAGTATAGACAAATTTTTAGTTTCGGCATACAAAATACGTACATATGTAGACAAGTTTCCGGAGTTAAGTACATAATCAGCGCTATTACACAATCGAGATTGAAATTAAGCATTACTTATTTTGGAGGACCAATAACAATGGACCGATCCTTCAAAAGGCCTTTGCGGTATGTTCAAAACGCGGATTTTGACGGGCATCGCAATCCCTCGATTTCATGACCCATAGTGAGTATACACAGCAACGATCTCGACTGCATTTAGCGTTCATTGACCTTGATGTCAATTTAAATTTTTGCAGAATTTTATTTAAATGGACTTCAAGCTGAGATCAAGGTTTTAGTGATGGGAGGGGCGACCATTGCAAAATTTCAGTTTTTGCAAACTTTTGGCACTTTAGGGTACAGTGGCTTTTAATGAATTGCAAATTTTCGAAAATTATAGTAATTGTTTGTACATTTTCTTGTAGATTATAATGATTTTAACTGCATAACTGAAGCAAGTATGTTTTTTAGTGGTCGGACAAAAAACGTTGAATCAAAAACTTCATACATTCATCCGTAAACCAATGTAATAAGTAAACGTGAATATACTCGAATGGGAAATTAAACTCTCGTCAATAGAACTTTTATAGTAAACAAATTTTAGTGGCCTTGATTTCGGTTTGCGTTGAATGATGACGAAAGTAATAAAGTCAAGGAGATCCAATATCGGGAGTTGACATATACAAATCGTGATTGAAAGTTGGATAAAGAGGTCGCATCCGCATTTTGTCTCGCGAACAAATTTGTTAACGTGCATTCCTAAATTAAATTGCAAAACGTTTTTGGTGTACATATTGTTCTGTGTATTTGGTTACGCACGACAAACTTTACATTTATTTCAATATACAATACACGACAGTTTATGCCACTCAATCACGCACAATGTATAACATGGTTAATCAAGCTAAATTTGGCTTTAGGTAATGGAAATATCTACGGCTAAAAGCAAATTGAAAACCAGAAACCATGGACAAAGTTGGAAATAGGAAAATTCATGCTTTCTCTTAAGGAATCCGATGATGTCAAATTGTCGTTTTCTGGAATTGATAATTTTATGAATCAGCAATAAATTGAAATGAAAGTTTTTGTGTTTTAAGGGAGCGTGAAAATGTTTCGCAAATAAGTGAAATTATCGAACAGTCCTCTTGAAAATCATGGTTTGATGCGAAATTTATTATATCCAAAATTGTTTATATGGCTTTTCCAATTATTCGCTTCCGTCGTGTCATTAAAAATAAAAAGGCAATTCCCAATTTTAGTTGCAATAAGACAAATAAATGGAAATTATAAAAATGAGAAGAACAACATGTGCGTTTTATTTGAATGTCAAATTTATTTCGTTTAAAATGCAATTGCCGATTCAACTGAGAAATTATTGTTTTTCTTACGACTGATGCGTTAGTGCTATTTAAATGTTCCGATCCATTTGGTGGAAGAAACTGTCAGAATTTGTATTTGCAGGAAAATACAGCAGTCAACTCCCGGTATATCATTAAAACCAATTCCTGGGGCACATCTGCGTGTGTAGAAGTAAGTTAAACACAGAATTAAATTGCAATTATTGCGGTAATATTGTACTGAATAATTTGGGCTAGTTAAATTAAGTTTGTTTTCAGATTCACAGTTACGGATTCGAGCTTACACACTGGAGATTGTCTATGTTTAGTGCATTCTTTATATTATGTTGTACAGCCTACCTGGTTCGACCATTTCCTCGAAAAATGTTTCAGGGCACTAAAGATGTAGGCATTTGTAATAAAGTTGGAATTCACCAGTTCTTCTCCTGTAACAAATGGTAACATTTAAATAGGCAGTTGAAACTGAATATTTTTTGAATTTTGAATTGTGGTCGTCAAATATCAGCATTGCAGCGTACCCTTCTTATTTGCTGCATCAATAGTCTTTTGCAAGCGCGCCCTCATCAGGTCAGTGTAATAGCTCATTTCATGCACAACACTATCATCCTTGGCCTTGCGATCAATATCATGTTTCATTGCATCTATCATGGCCACTTGGAATTCTTGGACAGCTCGTTGGGAGTAATATGGAGGCAGTAATTTGTAGAAGTTGTCAGAAAATCCATAATTTTCCATTTGTAAATCCGTAACGCTCACTTTGCCTTTCACGATTAGCTCACAAATGTCCCGCTGTCATTCCAAAGGTCCAAAAAAACATTTGAGAAATTTGTTCACTTATAAAAATGCGGCTTTCATATGTAGACGAAATTTTATATATTATTATTATATATTATTGGCGCCAAAATGAAAGTGCATTGAGGAGCTTAAAATGGTCGATTCTGTGTTATACCAAACTTACTAACCGAAATTTGCATCCATTCATGGAGCATGCGAGTAGAGTTGCGAAAACTCTGGAAGTTATCCTTGACACATTTCTTAAATGCAGGGAAATTTGCACGTTCGACGGCCTCATCGTAAATCTCCGGATTTCCAAGAGGTGCAAAGCCATCTATTTTGTAGCACAACATCATCGGCTGCCAGAACCAATTCGCTGAAGATACCTGTTCCAAACGTTGATGTAAATGCCTTTTGTACAGTATCCATATAAAAATTTCGATCAGGTTTTTGTTCGTGTATATGCAAAATCTACACGAAATTCTAGATTTGGACTTATTTGTGCTTACTGGCAGAGTGAAAAATGTTTCATTTCGCCTGGTGATGTTGCAGACCTGGACAAAAACCAACAACTTATTTTTGATAAAAATCAAGCATTTTAGTTCAAAATTTTGCAAAAAAAATATACAAATACTATCTATTGAATGGTAAATTAAATTAATTGCTAAATTAAAATAAATTAAATCGTAAATTAAATTAATTGCTAAATTAAAATAAATGTTAAATAAAATAAAATAAAATGCTAAATTAAAATAAAGGTTAAATAAAATAAAATAAAATGCTAAATTAAAATAAAGGTTAAATAAAATAAAATAAAATGCTAAATTAAATTAAATGAAATTCTAAATTAAATTAAATGAAATGCTAAATGCTAAATTAAGTTAAATTAAATGATTGTTTCAATTAAATGATAAATTTAAAAAATGATTGTTTCAATTAAATTCTGAATCAAATTAAATTGAATTAAATGATAAATTAAATCCTGAATAAAATCAAATGTTTAATTAAATTAAATGATAAATTATAAATCATGAATAAAATAAAATGCTGAATTAAATTAAATTAAATGATAAATTAAATCCTGAATAAAATCAAATGTTTAATTAAATTAAATTAAATGATAAATTAAATCATGAATAAAATAAAATGCTGAATTAAATTAAAATAATTGCTATATAATTGTGCAAAATTGTTTGCTGAACGGCGTACAAAAAATGGTAAGTTAATATATCTTTGTAAGTGTAATTTCATCCAATATTATACTTCAGTGTGCGCTTGAAAATATCCTTTCCAGTAATCTTTGAGTGTCTCAATGGATGGCGGAATATCTATGGCGTTTTCGGCCGAAAGAGATTGTTGCGCTAAAATGGCGCTCTGCCTCTCCGTAGTCAGATTTTTGGCCATGAGTTTCACAAAAGAGGTTCTCGTCAGGGGCGTAGCTCCTAGTAACGTTGTGATGGCGCATCTCAGATAAACCCACTGTAGAAAACATATCCAAATAATTTTACTATATCCATTATGTCAAGATTAATATTATCGGCTCCAATATTTTCGCAAAAATATTGGAGTAAAATTTTTTACAAGACAAGTTTAGCAGCAAATCTGAGTTTACATGGGAATCCATCATGGACACGGCTTCTTGCGCTGGCGTGTTGTAGCAGCGGCGCAAAACCGTGCGATTCAAATATCCCAAATAAAAGCGATCCCCATTACAGCAACGCCACTCGCTGTGGAGTCCACCACACTCGCCAGTTCTGAAGGATTCCACAAATGGATAGCGCTACGTGAAACAAGAAAAACTATATAAAATTTTAAGATTGATGCGAGAAAACAAAAAAACCCTAAACTAACATACCTGAAGAATAAATACTAGAAGCACGCCCAAATAAATGTTTAGCCGATACATTTTGCAGTCGCTGATACTTTACTGCAGGCAGGTTCATGTCTATAAAATTTTGCTTGTACAAAGGTTTATATAAAGCAAAATTTTGTCTCACTTTGACTGTCAACTGTTGAAAACATTTATGTAACCTTCAAATTCAAGTGCGAGCATACGATCGTGACCGGACATATTGAGAAAATTGTGCTCGAGCTGTTCCGGTGTACAAATGTTTTTTTTTTTTTTGCATTTATATAATTTTGGAGAGCATACACGTGCCGGTTTAAAAACCTTTACAAAACGTTTATCCGGATAATGCAATACAGCCTGTCCCAGAAAGAAGAACTGGTTGTATTTTTTAATTCAAAATCTGCATTAAATTCTGAAAATATTATCTGCCAAGAGAAAATTTGATTGACCTTGACATACGACAAAATATCAAATTATAAACAATATATGCAACTCCACTGCAAATTTGTGAACATAATTACTTATCCTGCAAATGCAATTCAATTTATTTTAAATGCAATACAAATTTCGTGAGTTCTTTTATTTTGTTTCGCTTGCCAGCTGGAAATAGCAAATACGCAATACAATTAAAACGTAATTTCGATAATAAGCCACTTTCATTTTAAAGTAAAATTAACCCCTTTTTTCAAATGTTTATAGCGAGAAAAACATCGTTACTTGGTTAATTTAAGTGTGATTTGAATGATTGTATGAGATCACACAAGAAACAACACTTTACATATAAGTAACATCAATCAATTTTATTAATTAAAACGCAGTAGATATAATTCCAGTATTTATTATTATTTGGTTTCATAGATTAAATTTAAACGTTTAAAATGAAGTTATTAATGCAGATATACATTCTATTAATACTTATAATTTCAAGCATTCCAAAGCCTTGAAATTTAATATACCTATGCAGAAAAATATTTCTACTTTTAAATTATGATTAACACGTCTTTGGTTTGTTTAAATATTTCAATTTTCCCGTTAATTTTTTAAATATAATCCATTTTCAACATTTAATATAATCTATTACATATATGTATTATAAGTTTATTATATTATAAGTTTTGATACCCTAACATTGATACCGATTATTTAATATTCAATTTACAATATTTAAAAATATCTAATAATAATACATTACATTAATAAAGTCAAACACGCTGTGGTTTTTGAATGAACCAGTACTTTTGTATTGTTTAAATGATTTGAATTTCACCGTATATGTATTACTCTTAATTGGAGCAAAGTTAGAAAATGTCCATTGGAATTGAAATGCGTGAGAGTCCTTGAAAGGCTGAGGAGCTAAATAAAATTAACCCCATTTGTTTCAAATGTTTATGCCAAATAAATAAACACGGATAAATATCCGTGTAAGATGGGCACATTTGGTAATGCGGCCGTCATTAATCGAATAGTAATTTTTGCAACTAATTTTGAAAAAATCATCGCAACGATGCCTTGATAATTTGATACTGCAAAAAACAAAACTTAATCGAACGCGGAAATTACAATATAATGAAGGACTTTTCGAATACCAATAAAGTATAGCGGAATCCGAATGTCAATTTGTGAATACGAATCTAAACGAATGTATTTGTTCTTATAAATTGCAATTAAAATATTATTCTGACAAATATAAAGATACTGATCCGATTTAATTTCTGAAAAATAATTATTTATTTCTGATTTAAATTCTGGAAAATAAGAGATTATTTCCGATTTAAGTACAGCAAAATATGATTTTATTTCCGATTTAGATTCTGAAAAATAAAAAGTTATTTTCGATTAAAATTCTGAAAAATATGAATTTATTTCCGATGAAAATACTGAAAAATATTCTTCAATACTAATTCCGATTTAAATACTGCAAAATATGAATACTAATTCTGATTTAAATTCTGAAAAGTATCCATTTATGTTCGATTTAAATAGTCAAAAATATAAATTTAAAATGTAATATTGCAATAATAAAAAATATGCATTTAATATTTAAATACACAAAAATATGAATTTAATATTTAAATACTCAAAGATACAAATTTAATTTCGAATATTATATGAATACTAAATGCGATTAAAATACTGAAAAATATTGGTTTAATTACGATTTAAATACTGAAGAGTATATGTATTTAATTCCGACTTAAATACTAAAAAATATGAATTTAATTCCTCGTTATATACTGAAAAATATGAATTTACTTCCGATTTAAATATGTACTGAAAAGTATGAATTTAATTTCTCTTTAAATACTAAATAATATGAATTTAATTCCTCTGTAAGCACTGAAAAGTATGAATTCAATTCCGATTTAAATACTGACAAATATGAAAATTCCTCTTTAAATACTGCAAAGTATGAATGTAATTCCGATTTGAATTCGAATACCGAGTCAGATGACAAACATCCGTTGTTTTTATAATCTGTTTAGCTAATAGTTTTGATTTGTAGCGTGAGCAATATCAATTCCCCGCTCAATAGGCAATGCCAATAGTTGAAGAAACCCTACAAAGCGTGAGCATTGGGACAAAAGACAAAACTTCATCATTTGACAACTTCTTCACGATTTCTTCACAAAATAACTGGATCCTCCTCATCCTGGGGGATCATCATCTGGCCGATTGACAAAGGATCAGGGAAATGAATGGTATTGATCGTACTGGGAGATGGCGATGGACCCAGTGCGAAGCTCGTGCTCGGCCTGGGGCTATTCCCACCATTCTCACAGACGGTCGTCTGTAAATTCGTCTCCCTCGTCTGTCCATCCGTGCCCTGATGGGTTATCATGGGCTGGTTGTTCTTGGCCCCCGCCCCGGCCGTCGGCATCCCAAAGAGCCCCTTGCACTGGATGATCTTCCGAAAGGCCTTCCTGAAATTCTCCGAGAGGAAAGCATAGAGGATGGGATTGACACAGGAGTTCATGTAGCCCAGGACGTGACTCGTGATTTGGATGGCGACCGTGATGTCGTTGATTTCGTAGAGATGAAGACTCTTGAGGACGAGGACGACTTGGATGGGGAGCCAACAGACGGCGAAGACCCCCACGACGACCACAATCATCCGAGTGACCCTTTTCTTCCCTCGCAAACCCTGCCGACTCGCCCCCGACCCACTCACGCTCTTCCAGAGGCCGAAGAGCATCCCGAGGTAGAGGAGGCAGATGAGGACGAGGGGGACGGCGTAGGCCGTGAGCATGAAGCTGATCTGGAAAATCCTGTGATTGTACTTCCGGCCGAGGAACACACACACTGAGTGCTCTTCGTAGGCGTAGCTGAAAAAAATTACAAATATATATATATAAACCATCTTAAAATCCCACAAATTTTTAATCAACTATATCCACTACGACTCTTTTCCTTTCCGAAGGCTAATATGTATTTACCAAGAAACGATGTGCGCATAATTTCCAAACCACGTTTTAATACAGTCGACTCTCCCTATGACGCCCTCCTTGTAAGAGTTTTCACTCTATAACAGCACCAAAAAATCCTACCCTTAGAAACTTTCTCCAATTTTAACATAGACATTTATGTTTTCTATAACGGTTCTTCTCCATAACGCGCAAAACTTGCTGCTTTATAGTGTTTCTGTTATAGAGAGGTGATTGTAAAGTGTCTCAATTTAATTTTAAATCAAGAGAGTTTCGGTCGAGTGATCGTTTTAATCACAATTTTATTTCAGTTACAATCAATGTTATGTTTAATTTACATTTCAATGTAGAGGGTGCCAAGAAACGATATGGCCCCCCCTAAACAATATGATGCAACAGTGCTGCAAAATAGACAAAGCATGTTTCCCATGCAAAATCCCATTGTGGATCTAGCGGACTTGTGTTAAAATTAGAGTTGAGACATTTTAATTAAACCTGGTTTGGAAATTATGCGAAGCTCTAACAAACTAACCTCCTCAATTTTTTCTCAAGAAACCATTCCACCAATTTATGCCCACACTTTGCAGTAATCCACGAGTAATAAGATATTTCATGTTTTTTTTTCTCCCCCATCCCAATTTACTAATGGAACCATCCCATCTCGTAATATTTTTATGTATTGGCACCTCCACAAATAAATTTCCTTAAAGCCCATAACCTTTTCAAAAAATGCACAGGAAGAAGTGTGGAATTCAAAGGAGACAAAGAAAATAAAATGTTTTTGTTTTTTTTTATTTCTTGGTGATTCAAGTGTCATTGAGGCCATTACGGGGAAGAAAGGGTCCATAAATTGGGAAACAGTTTGCATTGTAAAAGGCCGGGGACGTCACACAAATTTTTATCAATTTCCCGTCATCCCCTCCACGTCCCGCTATTTTCTAATGGCATGAAATGGTCCATAAACCCTCCTCTCTCCCCCTTTTTTCTATACTTTAACATAACCGGGAAGTCACACAGTGAACTTGGCTTCAATGTTACACTTAAATCCGTGGACATAAGTGTATATATACATGTATAGGTATGAATCTAGTATAGAAGCAATACGGAGTAAGTCCATTCTGAATATTGCGTTATTTCAATGCAGACATTCCACTTTGCAGGAACGTTTGCCGCTGTCACTGATTTAGACCAGAAGTCCTTGAACATATTAAAAAAGGGTAAAAAAATGATTCTTTCCCCCAAAAAAGAAAAGATGATGAAAGCATTTAGGTCATTTTCTTCCTCCTGTGAAAACCGTTTTTGCTTTCAAAACACTCATACATAGTCATATATGTACATACAATGTATAGATAACATGGCATAAATGTGACTACATTCCCTGCGGAGAGAGCACATTATCGTTAAAGAGTCGACTTCAATTTTCTTGTGCTTAGCAATGCCATTTGATGCGGGCGATAAAAATTTAGGGCCTGACCCTTTACATCCATTCTCATCGATTTCGTCCTCATTTATTTCTCTATATTATTTGCTTTCTCCGACTTTCTCCTTTTCTTTCACTTTCTTGCTGTTTCTATTTTTTTCATTTTATTTTTCCCTTTATCACTTTCACTCTTTCTTGCTTTTCTCTATCTCTTTCTCGTTCCCTCCTTTTCCATCTCGCTTTCTCTCCCTTTCTTTATCTCAATTTCTGTCTCTTTATGTCGCTGTTTTCATTTAGTTTTCTCTATGTCGCTTTCTCTCTCTTTGTCTATCTAAATTTCTCCCTCTTTCTCTATCTGGCAGTGCCTCTCCTATTTCTCTATCTTTCTTTCCCTCTCTTATTTCTCTATCTTGCTTTCTCTTTTTTCTCTATTTCTGTCTCTTTATGTCGTTTTCTTTATTTAGCTAACTCCACGAGACTTTCACTCTTTTTCCATCACGCTGTCTATCTCTATCTGTAACTCGATTTTTGTCTCCTTATGTCGGTTTCTCTTTTTCTCTATTTAGCTTTCTCTATCTCTCTTTTTCTATCTCGCTTTCTCTCTTTCTTTATCTCGATTTCTGTCTTTACGTCGCTTTCTCGCATCGTTTTCTCTCGTTCTTTAGCTTTCTCCATCTCGCTTTCCGTCTCTTTCTCTATCTCGCTTTCTTGCTTTTCTCTCCATTTTTCTCATTTTTCTCGCGTTCTGTCATTTTTTGCATCTTCCCCACTTTCTCTCTAATCCTTGTTTCCCCCATGTCTTGCTTCCTTTCTAATTTTTACTTTTTCCTGCTTTCTGAATTTTATTTTCTGCATCGATTTCACAGTCTTTCCTGGGAGGTTTTTTTTGCTTTCTTTTTGTGTTTCTCACTTGCGCAGTTTTTCTCGCTGTCTGTATCTTCTTTGCATTTTTAACCTTTCTCTCTGGAAATATCTTGATTCCGGACTTTCTTTATGTATTGTTTTCTGTGTCTTTCGAAGTGCCACTTGCTTTATCCCACTTTCTCTCATTTTCACTTTCTGTTACTAAATGTTTTCTCTTTCACTCTCACTTTTCCTTTTCACTTTCTTTTACTTTCTTCTTACTAGATATTGTCTCTTTTGCTCTCACTTTTTCTTTTTGTATTTATTTCTCTGTCTCTTAGTTACTATATACATAGTATTTTCAATTTCTCAGTTTTTATGCTTTTCCCCCGTGGTTACTCTGGCGGAATTTTTGGCCTTTCTTCCCGTGTTTCCTCAAAACGTTTGCACATTTTTTGGAATTTATTGGTCTCTTTTGGATTTGTGTATTTTCTTCGTCCTCGTCCTGGTTTAATCTTTTTTCTATCAGCCAGTCAGTGCTGATAGGCTGACTTGATTTTAATCCAATTTTCTCTCTTGGAAATCCCCTTGCTTCAACACTTCCGGTTCCCATGATTGTTTTTCTTTCTTTTTGAGCTTTGGTTCTCCTAAATATTTGTTTTTATTCCTATAGCACCTGCCCTTTGGAGTTTCCTTCTTTTTGCTTTCCTCCCCTTTCCCCCCTCAACCTTTGAAAGCCTATCAACTTTGATCTCTCCATTGCTTTCCTTGATCGCTCTGGATTTCCATCTCGCTCTCTTTCTTTCTCTCTCTCTCTTTCTCTCTCTCTCTTTCTCTCTCTCTCTTTCTCTCTATTTCTCTCTCTCTCTCACTATGTCGTCTATCTATTTTTGACCTACCTTCCTCCTCAATTTTTATTGGGAGTCGTAAGAGTGAAAAAAAATGTATTTTTCTCCGGAGGAGAGTAAGGAAAGTGCTATTTCCTATTTCTTTATGGGCACAATAGCATTAGTACCAGGAGGTATATTGAAGGGAGTTGAAAGTGACATTTCCCCCCACTGAACAGAGTTGAATTTATGGCAGAATTTTTTTTTCTCGCTCTCTCTCCCTGTTTGTGTTTGTTTGTCAAAGTTCTTTTTCCCCTGAAACGCTCCCTTATATATACGTATACGTTTTCTCGAATGGTGTGAACTGAAGAAGGCAATTTGTTGGCAAAAGGAGGAAATGCCATTAGGATGCCAATTCTCTACTGTGACTGCGGGTAATAGCTTTCCACGAAGGACAGAGTGGGAGTCCATGTATAAAAAAGGGCATCCGATTCGGCTAAAAGTATATCATTAAATCTTTTATGGCTTTTCCATGCCAACATGCCCCTATTATACCTATAGGGGCAGGTTACATTCCTCACAAATGCGTAGACATCACTTATATGCATATCTTTAGCCGTGGTACTCCGACACAATCTGTCTCATCTTCTGGTCAGCGTCTCAGGTAAGGTGAAGATGGATGGATGTTGGATGGGCTGAAATATCTCTGGAACATCTTTGGCAAACAGAGATTTCTCAAAAGATTTATCTCAACAAAAAAAAAATTCCCGACATCTTTTCGCACATCCTGCAAAATGTTTCCCATGTTTTTTTCTGCCTTTTGTCTTTCCATGTTTTTTTCTGTTTTTTGTCTTTCCATATGTTTTTCCGTCTTTTGTTTTTCCATATTTTTTTTTTGTCTTTTGCCGTTTCATACTTTTTCTGTGGGATATTAATTCCCAAAAAATTGGTTCGCACACGACAGCGAAAGCTATTTATCCTCCAATAAATTCATAAGATCATAAGGTTTATTTTAGGCTTAAAAATCCCGGTTTTTCTATACGGTCAAAAACTGAACTCTCTCTATAACAACTCTCTTTATTACACTACTCTCTTTACATTTTTTTCGCTAAAACAACTTTATTTTTCGGCTCTTCGAATCTATAGTAGTGTACATTTTTAAGTTAACATATAAACAACTTTTCCATATAACAATCATTTTTGTTATTCCCTTCAGGGTTGTTATAGCGAGAGTCCACTGTAAGTGATTTTGGCTTTTGGGTCGAGAAAAAGTTTAAGAGTAGAAAAATTTCACGGGAAAAGCGGAGGAAATGGTGAGGAAAAGGCCACTTCGGGGCCTCCGTTGACAGCGTGTGCCTTCAAGTTTTTAATCCAATCTCTCGTCGCCCACACGTTGCTAAATGAATACAAACCAGTGCGAGTTCATATGTGTGTATATGTATGTATGTACATATGCATATGAGTTGGTCGGTATATTCATTAAGCGCATATTTGCAAGGCATATGAGCCGTGCTTGTGTTTAGCCTTGGAAAGTGACGGGGAAAATATTTCTTGGGACATAACGAAAACGTCTTGTGACTGCGAGAGAGAAGATTGCATTCCGCGTAGGAACACCTCATGCGTCAAAAAAGTTTTTCACTCCCAAAATATTTTGATATATGTATACAGTCGAACCTCTCTATAACGGTTCCCCGTAAATCAGCATATTTTCCCCGTTATAACGAAATACCGTTATAAAGAACAGAAATTTCTATGTTAACAATTGGAGAAAGTTTTTGAGGGAAGCATTTTCAGCCCCCGGTATAGAGGGAAAACCGTTGTAAGGGAGCCCGTTATAGAGAGGTTCGACTGTATATCTATACCTATATGTACATCCGTTGTTCGGATAAAATATGAATATATCTTCTGTATAATACAGTGAAGTCTCTGTATAACAACCCTAATGGGAAGTTGAGAAAATATTGTTTCAGGAGAAAGTTGTTATATAGAACATAAACTATGAATTTTACATACACGGAGGCCGGAAAAAATAATGTTGTTATATATAGAAAAGTTGTTATGCAGAGACTTGTTATAAAGAGACTCCACTGTAATGTATATCGTCCACTTTATTTATGACGAACTCCCTTATACCGGCTCTCTCTGTAAATGGGCCCATAAATGCTCGAAGACCCCCAAAAAAACTTCTCCAGTATTTCTTCGCAGAATTTCCGGACGCTATAACAGTTTTCCCTATTACGGGGGAAAATTTACTGATTTATAAAGAACCACTGAAAAATTTGCATCTGACCGCCGAACTTTATTTCAGATCTAGAGAAAACTTAATATTTAAATTGAAATTGATCCTGTTATTATTAGTTATTATTATTATAATTTATCACGTTGTTATTAGTTATTATTATTATAATTTATCACGTTATTATTAGTTATTATTATTATTATTTATCACGTTGTTATTAGTTATTATTATTATAATTTATCACGTTATTATTAGTTATTATTATTATTATTTATCAC
>JAQGBT010005358.1:0-14471 GCA_034698585.1 Disparrhopalites patrizii
CCTTGTGGTTGTTCGGCTACGAATCGTCAAAGCTGGAAAGTCCCAATGTAACAATCAATTGGCAATCAGGTGTATATTAATATTATTTATTATTACTAAATTATTATCATTACAATATTATGATCCAGCAGCGTTCTACCTTCTATACATACCTATACTTCTACCGTTACCGCGTGCTTGTTACTTGCGCACAATGTAGGTTGGTTTTACACACGCAATAACTATAGACTATATTCAATAAATAATCGCACACGACTGATTTCATGCACGCACGCAGGCACTCATACTCACTCATAAGCAGTAGGAAGGTTGCCCTAAAAATAATAAACACAAAAAGGCACACTTAGACTCAGATCCACACGTGTACGCGTCGGAAACTCAGAATATGCACAACATTATTATGTTTAATAATACGGAAAACTAATTAATTATTATTATTATTAGCACATCTTAAAACTAAACAATATGTTCGACGAGTTTCTAGAACATAGCGAATAGGGAGAGGGAGAACAACTAAATTATAACAACTATGGTTGTGTATACACATTCCATCTGCCATCCAAATAATGTACAGCTAGAAATAACCATTACGCGTATACGCGTATGTATACATTTGTAAATGTGTATATTATTTACAGGGATAAAAACAAAAACACGTAACATTTTGAATAGACTCTGAGCCATCATTAATTTTAATATGTTACAGTCCAAGTACACAGTACATACTATTTATATTTATCCGACATGTCTGGCAATATTATATGTATAATTAATAGTTATTATATTATTATTACCCTCACTGCGCATTAAATATTAAAACAAAAATAGGTAATGCAAAATCGTTGCCGCTGAGACTGAGACTAAAGAAAATCTTGATTAGCTTCACGATCACGAGTTTTCTCTAAAAGCACTTCTTCATCGTCGTCAGTGTCGTCATCAAAGTACACTATTTCTTTTAAAGTTTTCTTCTTTGTCCGACTAGCCCCTCTCTTGCTCACACCTGCTGTTAGGCCTGACTCGGTCAAGCTGCACGAAAACGTGAAAATTCTTAATATACGTGAACATTCATACAACCCATTATCACAATACACTTCGCTTTCGCTGTTCGGGATGCTAATTAAAAGTGACTTACGCTATATCCATTTCAGTCTCATCATCCGAATCATGAGCTAATTCCAAGTACGGATTATTTGGGGCTGGCCGAAACTGTAATCAATAAGAGTTAAAATCATAAAATTAATTCAGTAATTGTAACATAAGTATTAAGTAAATCGTCAATCACTTTCAAAACCACTGAATAAGCGGGAGCTAAATTGGTATTTGCAGATACCTTGTAACCAGTGAGAACAAAGAAGATAAAGGTGGTCAGCTCAAGCAACACTTCATCCAACCATTCGTATTGAAATGGTACAGTTATCTAAAAACAGTGATTCGTTAAGCTTAATTGCGTAGATATTTGCATTTTATATCATAGAGCAAAAATTACATGAAGTAAATTCACGAGCAATGAACAAGCACATCCATTATCATTTCAACCGATTTTATTTTTCAAATGTGAAACCATAGCTTGAAAAAGGGTACTTACTCTAAGCAAGAGGTTCACTATAATTCTCGTGAAATAAATGTAGCACACGACTATCATGTAAAAATGACGGAATAGTTTTAACTTTCGTAAATTTGTTGCTGCTTTTCCATCCGTAGAGGATGCTTCTTGCAAATGTCGAATGGACCTGAGTAACAATAATCGGTAATAACAGTTCAAACGATTAAATTCACCTGCACTTGAAATCGAACTTGAAACAGTAAGACAACAGGCAAGGAAAGTACTACAGTGAATGTATACATACATTAATACATATTATATTGTTTTTCTACCAAATTCAACTTATGGAAATAGTAGAATTCATTTAAAAAATGCACGTATATTAAACGACGAATAAACAATTCTTCGTGCCCAAACCAGTGTACTTGTACTTATTATTTATATATCAAGATCACGGGTTGTTGTTGTTTTACGTTATAAAGTAAATGCAACACGACAAAGGAAAGTACACATAGCAAAAGAAAGATGATTATTTACGAATACATGTATGTATGTAAGTACAATTACATACATATATAATCGATTGCTTCAAGATATTCTACATCTAAAGCGTGTTTTGCTCCTTACTCCTTTGCCTTTCCCTACACATACAGTTTTGTAGCAGGTATTCCTATCAGTTTCTAAAAGTTCAAGAAAACTCACCACACAACGGGGAACAAAATTGCCATACAACATAAAAGATCCACCGCTATGAAAATGACTTTCCAGGTGGTGTGAACCACTTCTCCCTCCTCAGACTCTTCGATAATGATTTCAGCCACATTCGCAAGAACCTGCAAAAAATTACCGTCGCACCTATTTAAATACCGCGCACATGACGAAGATGAAGTCCTTATTATACATAACAGCGGAAATACATATTTCTTCTGCTCGATTAACTAAGTCACGAGGGAATGGAACTCTTACCTGGAGGGGTATGACAATCATAAATATCTTCTTGTCCTTGTCCGACAGCAAATGCTTCACAAAGGCGTAGCCGGATCCAATGAGTAGTATTGTAATAAACAAAAGAGCTCCTTTCAACCTGTTAATAAGTAAAACGACCACGTCCAATGATCAGTTAAAAGATTTAATGTAAGATGTCTTGTACAGCGAGCTGCCCTAAACTTTAAACAAAACTCCATAAGGTAAATACAACGTCTGGAAATATGTACTTCCAAGTTCTGTCTCGTTAACTATTAAACTGTTACTAATAAAATAATGAATAACTATTGTAAGCAATGCCTTATCCTAACCAAGTCTATGATTTCAACGACTGCTTTGGTATATGAAAATTCTGCATTTGCCGAAAATACTGAATGGTCAACGGTCAACCACGCGACGGCACTCTCTACTCTTGGTATCTCCGTTCGGAGGTACTAAGACACTAAATATAACATTTCCTGTTTCACTTCATTTTTTCCCTCTGCATGAGGCTTTAACTTCTGTTTTCTTCTTTAATTTTAATTGTTACTTTTCTCTAACAAGAACTCAGCGTATTGTGTCCAGGAAAGGTCAGAACTCAGAAACACTTTTTAGGATTAAATCAAGCACATCGATGAGGTAAGATTCCGGTGACCAAAATGATTAATTAAGAAATAATTCTTGTACACAACCTATCACCACTTCATTTAAAAATTCATTCAGACGATCGGAATTTTCCTTTTCTCTTCCTCCTTTTATCAAATGTACATACATATAACAGGAATATAAATAAAATAAAATATATACATATTATACATATAACATTAATAAAAAGCAAATTTTCTTTAGCATGATAAATATACTGGTGACTGTTTATTTGTACCCATAGAAAGCCTCTCGCTTTCATTAACTCTACCTGCTCTTTCCCTTGACACTTCATGAAAATCTAGGCCAATATCCCGAGCAGTTACTATTACTATTACCGATTACTGTTACCATTCCACTTTTATTTAGTTTATAATAGTAAAAAAAATCATTACAGATGAACAGTGTAGTACAGAACGGCGAATCCCTCCGCATGAATACCCGTCGTTTGGATGTAGTGGTAGTTGATGGAACGACAGAGAAGCGACAAGCTCTTCAGGAATACCAGGGCCCCCATCAAGTAATGGATCTTGAAAACTGCTACTCCAGATTCTCGTCTGTGCAGAGAATGCATATTTTGTTTATATGCATATATGTATATTTATACACTATACATATACATACATGCATACATATATGTATGTACAAATGTAATAATTATTTGTCGGCAAATCTATTCGTTAAGATGTTCGAAATTATCGGATTTAACTTACTTATTCTTTCGCAAGATGAAAATCCAGAAGCACCCGGATATAAAGAAAACAATCGACATAATAAAATACAGCGCAGGCAACGGCATTTCTCCGGCCGACAAGTAATTTCCCTCTTTGTTTAGCTCCTTATAGTTCATCTTTAGTACAATTGCAGTAAAAAAAATGTTCGAGTTTAATATACCTAATTACAAGAGTATTCAAATGTGCAATAGATTCGTAGGTTGTAATAGTTACTGCGCCCCAAAACCTCAGACTATAAAAAATGTATACGTATACTATCTACCATTTTGGCTTGCGTACAACGGTACAACTACAAATAAAAAATAAATAAAATAGTCAACCACAATCACTTACAGTAATATCCACGGAAGTGTCTTCTTCCATACAATTATGAAAGTATAGATTGTACAAACCCTCCAATTGTTCCGTGGCGATGTACACGACAAACTACAAACATTAAACTAAATTGAAACTGAAATTCTTCGGTTAAAGAGAACACAATTTTTATTTCTTGGGTGTCTAGTGTTATAAATATGTATGCGTGAACAATTTTTCTCAAAAAAATGTTTCATTATGGACCGCTACTTATTAAGTAAGAAAATAAATCTTACGCTAGTTGAGTATGCCACACTCTGACCTTCCACCCTTTGGGTCAAAGGAAGCTGTAGCTGCTTATTGCAAAGGTGTGAGTCGTCTGGGAGATTGTTGTTCGTATTGAAATTTGCCAAAGCTGGGTCGACAAAGTTATCTGCACTCCCATCAGTGTCTGAGTATCCATTGATTCCTCCTTGGTTTTGATTTTGCTTGGCCGCGTTATCCCCGTCGGAATTAATATTAACGTTTCCATCTGGGTTATTGGCATTAGGAACAACACTATTAACATCCACACTTTCCTGACTTCGGTCATTTACTCCTGGCTTATCCTCTACCGTTTGTTTTGCATTTTCACTTTGCTTTAATGGAACGTTATTATAGTTATTATTTTCTGCATTATCCTTTTGAGTTTTTCCCATCAGTATGTCACGATTTTCCGAATCGTTTGGGCTTTTGATGCGTATATTATTCTCAGGTGTTTTTGGGGGTAGTGGAATATCTACATTAATTGTAACAACGTCCGTTAAACAAATCACGACTATAGTAAAATAACAAATCACGTGCATGTTTGTGACAATGAGTAATAAACATACCATCGTCTTGTGGGCTTCGTTTGCGACGTAGCATGCCCATCGGATTGCTAAGCGTCCGGCGGGGAAGGGATGAAGTATTTTGGTGTATCTGAATCCCTTCCATACCTTTGCTGCAGTTCACCCTAAGACTGTAAATCAAAATTCATTCTTTAAAACTTGTCTATAGGATACGCACAAACTCCATATCCCTATTATTACGTAAGAAAATGTATTGATTTTATCAAGTTGTTTTAGTTTCTTACACTTTGTGTTCAAAATCAAGAGTAAAAGTGATTCGAGTTAATGGTTGACCATTTTCTTTTTTTGAGTCATCGCTTAGAGCACAGTATGTACTCTCCAAATTCTGTTGGTACGGGTTAAGGCCATCGCTCAAAGTCTGATCAACTGTAAATCCGATCTGGGCAAGATAGAAAAGAGTTTGCAGTGTTACTATTCCCAGATAGCCATGCCATCAAAATACATAGGTACATACATCACGTCGTACTATTAACTCTGTCTACTGACACAAGTATAACTATAAACAATACCAGTTTCTTCCCCAACGTCAAGCTCGTATTTGGCCGAACAACAAATTTTTTCAATTCCATGCTTAAAAATCCTTCCTTAAGGAATCCAAAGGTGGATATCTGAATAATTCTCCTAAATTCATTCTGTAAAACCGGGTGATTTGCAAATTATAAAATATTACGTAATTACATATGATTTTTAATTAATTACTCAATATACGTATATACTTAAATGTAAAACGTAGGTATATCATAAAGAAATTCATTAAAGTATAAAATTGAACGCTTACAGTAAGTGTTAAGTCGTGTATTCTACAATCCACGGTGGCTGGCGAGTGAATTAATAAGAAACCCACAATAACACGAAGTATATAATCCTTCATTATGTGGGAAGTTATGTCATTCGACTCACTGGAAAGAAAAACAATCAGAGATCATAAGACTTGTAAAATGTCATAGGTATGAACGTATAGAATTACAAGCTGTATTCCGAACAATGATGCTGAAGTGCTCACCTGAAAAATTGAACTGGTTTTAGAAAACGTCGTATTTTTAATACGACATATTTTTAATGTTTAATAATCAAAATTCGAGTAGGCATAATTACTCGAGTGAGGTATTATTGGACCATAATTATTCGAGTACTCCGCTGTTAAGCTGAATAGCTGAATTACACGGTTTCACAAAAACCTTTACCCTGGCAAGTTTTATGCGGTGTAGTTCAAACGTCAAATAGGACAATGAAGATTTGAGCAATGATTCTGTAATTTGAAGGGGAAGAGTGAGGTGGAAAAGTAAACTGTCATGCTCGGCGATGGAGTTGAAGGAATATGTGGACTGAAGACGTTCTAATTCGAAAAAGGGCACACACTATTCGTATTCCCGGCTTTACACTTGACACTGACACCCTGACACGTCCACACAACCAGATGAGCTCCGTTCAGCTTTCAGATTCACTCTCCTGAGTTAGTCGAGCAAAGACTTGAAGTGAATACTTTGAGAGCGAAAGGCATACGGCTACGGCATAGAGAACTCTGAATTCGTCAACTAGTCTACTAGTCAACTTGTTCAGTTGTTGGAGGTTGGAGTTGCTATTTGCCATTTGCTATTACGCCGCTGGTTGATTCAGTTGATTCAGTTGATTGGGTCTTGGTGTCTTGAGAAGTCGCGGGTCGCGGGAGGAGAGGAGGACAGTGACGACTGACGAGTGACGACAGTGAGGATGTGAGGACAAGGCCAGAAGGCACAAGGAATGATCCCACGGCTACCACAGAACACACTTCACAATGTTCACAATGTGAAGCACTAATCACAAATCACAACCTCCAATGTCTACTTACTACTTGAGGAATACTTACTAGTTGAGCTGCTGAGCAGCTGGACAGCATGGAAATGCTTAGGCTCAAGACCCTCCTCCTCTCTCACTCTCATGTAGCTATGTCAAAGCTCAAAGGAATGAGAAATTGGGAGCAGAAAAGATTGACTGGAATGAAAAAGCGAAAAGCGTGGAGCTTGCCTACTTGCCTTCTTGCCGCTGCGGCGGAAAGCGGACAAGTTGAGTTTCCCGCTAGCCGCCTCTCACTCCAGCTCTCATTCACTTCCGGCTTCAGGCTTCCCCAACTTCCTCTCCTTCCTCCTCCGCAGCCTGGGTCAGAGGTGGAGAGGTCAGGGACTCACCAGTAGTCCTGGACTCAGCCCATGTGTCCAGGGCGAGCTGGAGAAAGTGAATGTGAATGTGAATGGGAAAGAAAGTGAGGAGGTGAGGACTCACAATGAGAGGGAGTCTGCCTGTCTGCCCTTGTCCACTCGCACAATCCAGTCCTCACTGTCACTGGCCACAAGTCACAAGGACAAGTGAGAAGAACAAGAACAAGTCCTCCTCCTAGTCCTCCTAGTCCTCCTAGTCCTCCTAGTCCGCATTCGTCATTCCTCAGGATCATGAGTGCTACTCTACTCTCTTACTTCCTTTCACCTCTGCCTACAATCCTTGTCATCATCTCATCTCCATTTCCATTTCATTTTCCTCTATCAGCCATTTCCCTAATCCATATCCGCATATGCATGCACATACATATATGATGTTTCACGAAAAAGGAAACCGGCTCTACTACTCTACTCCCTTTAACTTATACGTAGCAAAACGTACAGAATTTATATTTTAGCTCGTTGCGTTGCTACGAAGACACCAGCTTTCAGAATTGCTAAACAAAGCAATTGCTCGTTGCGTAGTTGCGTTGCTACGAAGACACAAGCTTTCAGAATTGCTAAACAAAGCAATTTTTTGACTTTGTATTTACAAGTTATGACAAGAAAAGGAAATAATACTTGATGCCATAACTTCTACGCAGAAAGTCAAAAAATTGTTTTGCTCACCAATTCTGAAAGCTTGACTTGGTAACAAGCAACAACTCAACGAGCTAAATATAATTTCTGCATGTTTTGCTACACAGAAATTATAGGCAGTAGAGCCGGTTTCCTTTTTCGGGAAACACACGGTATAATATCCGTAATCGGTATATACTATAACTAATATACCCACACATGCAACAATTCACTCATTCAACGCGTTCACTCACAAAATTCGAAGGCATTTTGAGTGAATTGAGTGATGTAGGCCTCATTATGAGATGCTGCTGAATGAATTGAATTAATTGTTGCGTACAAAAATGGTTAATGAATTGAGAAAGAATGAACGCTCCACCACGGTTATGAACGCAATTGAACGGAGACATTTTTTCCCCCCAAATTTTAATTTTCCACTTGTTTTCACTTAAAACTAACTTCAAACTCCAGTAACAGCATTTGGGTTCTGTACTTCTGTCAAATATATCAAGATATTCAAGTTTTAACAACAATTTGTTTGTTAAAATGAGATGATTGAATCAATCACCCGTTCAAATCAATGAATTTCATTAAGAATAAAAACAAATTTGAACGAATTGTTTTGATTTGCGCTCCGTTGACAGTGAAGGGATTGATTGTGAATATTGCAGATTCTGACTCTGAATGAATTTGAGTGAGTGGTTGCAATATTAAAGGGCTGTGAGTGAACGTGAATTTGAACGAAGGGCTAAAGTTGCATGTGTGAATATACCTGTCTGTACAGTATGAGGGGCTTCGCCATAATCCGTAATTATAATCTATAGGTGCTAAATGCTGAAGTTAAATGCAAACTGATTTGCAAAACAACATACAATAGTAATATTTATCCTCGTATCCGTTTTGCCCGATGGTAATAGATTTGGTCAGATTCGAGTCGATGTGGTTAGGTCATGTCCCCAGAGAGCCGATGGTGTCCTTAAATGTGGTCAATCTATATTTGCTTACAGTGCAGGGGCGAATGAATTTCAAGCCATTTTTCCCAAAATTGCCCCACGTGTAAGTCGTGAACAAGTGAAGGCAGGAATTTCATTTTATTTTTAATACATCCTCCGTTCAATTATGACGGTGCGTTTTTTTATTTGTTTGTTGGGGTAAAGAGGATCAGGGCGAAATGACAGCGCAAAAATGCAAGGTGTATAGCGCTTATGTAGAGGTGCTGCGTACAACCATGCGTTTTTTCAACTTGCTAGCGTATCCACAAGCGCAGCAACACAAGCAGAGTATCGAATTTAGCTGGAACTTCCTTGCGCTTCTAGTCTTCTAAACTGAAGTCTTCTAAATCATTTTAACTGCACCGAAACATAAAAATGTGAATAACAACAAGTGTGATGTGCAACATACATAAGAATTATTACGGAGTGGTCAGTGGCGTCCGCGTTTTTATTTAATTCATGATGTATTAATGTACATATGTACATATATTATAACGCGTAGGCAGTGCACACATAAAAATGACTAAATAAGAATAAACAAGAACAACTATTTTTGACTACTGATTTGTCGGCGCATGTTCCAGGACGACGTTCTCCCACGATCCTTGACGTCAATTCCGTAGCCAGCTAATTTTCTCCGGACACTATCACAGGCCTCTAGCATCTGCTTCCGTTCCGTCATTAAATGTTTTCTCTTTAAAGCATCCGGCTCATCCAACGCTAGCGAGTATTCTCGTACGGACTGCCTAAACTCCGTGAATTCATCCAGCATATACTGAATCAGTTGTTCAGATTCTTGAGACTGTTCACTCCGTTCTTTCACCTGAGGTATCTTTGAGGGCCCTTGTGAAAATCCCAGAGTATGGAAAAAGTCCTCAACAAGATTCTTTGCCGCCAGCAGCAAAGTAAAGTCAACCGCTCCGGGACCACCTGTTTCACCAGGCAACGCCTGTTGAGTATTTAGTGGGTTCACATTTTTGTAAAACGCACTTAAGAAATCATTAAGTATATTGAGAGCTTGTCTTGTGTCAAAATCGTCACAGAGGGCAGTATTAATTTTATTTTCAGCAATATTAAGTTGCTCCCACAAATCTGCAGCTGAATCGATCACCACAGCGTTGCTGCCTTTTAGTATAGCATCGCAATATGTAATAAAAGTATCGAACGTGGACAGTTTTTGCGTGGCCACCTGCAGCGTATTTGTATTGTAGGAAATATCACCACGGATGTTTTGAAGGAGACAAATCATCCGCAAAACATCTGGAGAATATTCTTTGAGGAACTGAGTGATTGTGAGGGTATTACCAAGCGATTTGGACATCTTTTCGTCTTTCATGATTAAATGACCTGTGTGAATCCAATGCTGCACCCAACGTTCCGACCCAAAAAGTGCACAGCATTGAGTTTCTTCGTTGGAATGATGTGGAAATTTCAAGTCTAGACCTCCCGTGTGAATGTCGAGGCTGGAGCCGAAAAAGAAACTTGCCATGGCAGAACATTCTATGTGCCAGCCAGGTCGACCTTCCCCCCATGGCGAGTTCCAGGAAGGCTCATTAGGTTTGGATCCTTTCCACAGGGCGAAATCCTTCGCTTGCTTTTTCAGCTTCCTCGAAGAGTGAAGCTCATTCGCAAATTCTTCGTCCGGTTCCGGGTGAACAAATATCTGCGCGTTTTGGTACTTTTTAATATCAAAATATACGCTTCCATCCGCCACAGGGTAGGCATGACCGGAGGTCACTAACCTTTGGACAAATGCCATGATCTCAGGGATGAATTCGGATACACGAGCTCGATAATGCGGAATCTTTACATTTAATTGACGTAGTTGGTTCACAAATTCTAGTTCGTATTGACGGCTCAAGTGTTCCCATCCCACTTTTAGGTAATTGGAACGGTCAATAATTTTGTCGTCAATATCCGTGACACCCATCACGTGGAGAACTTTGTACTCTTGCCTTTCCAGAATGCGCCGGACGATGTCCAGTCGGATGTAAGAGGTGGCGTGACCGATGTGGGCTGAGTCGTACACCGTGGGCCCACAGGAGTACCATGTCACGTATTTGCCCCTTTGGGGCATTAAGGGTATCTTATGTCCTTTAATCCTGGTCACAGGGTCGAAGAGAACAACTTTGTGTATCTCCTTATTCTTCACAGCTGAATGCAGTCCACACTGGAAGATTCTCATTATCGTTTGAGTTGGAAAGGACTCGCGACTTGTGACGTTGTGACGACTGTGACCTGACGATACAAAATTACAACTTACCACCCAAGAACGGACATAACTCTTCCACTGCACACCTTCATTCCTTCACATCACAGCAATTCTATACCCAATAACAACAAAAAGGATCGCATTACTTTCATAGTTTCATTCTGAAATATTCGGATGCGGAGGCAAGCTTACGGCTAAACAAGAGTAACCTTTGTTAGAAAATCCTGTATATATATATAGGAAAAGCAAAAGAAGATAACTCACCCGGCTCGATTCCCCAGGATTTCTGTGTTTGATTACCGCAGTCAATTTGTTGGGATTTTTGCGGTGCCGGCTGTCCCTGACTTAGTGTTAGTTGGTTGTTCCATTAAATTAAAGTATGCACAAAAAAGTCGTAAGTTATCCGACAAAACTGAGCGTGAGATATTTCACGACTTAATCGAAGATAACATGAACAAACTACCTCTTACATAATGACTATTGAGGGCATCAATAACTTGGGGGCTGGGGGATTCATTCGCTCGCACTAACTCGCACTTGCAGTAAGCTGTAAATACAATCCGTACAAAAAATCATGTATTCCCCAAAACCCCAGCTCAGGACTGAGTTGAGGCTTGAGGCGTTGAGGCGGTTGAGGGCTGAGGCTGAGGGTCACTTCTTGTACAATCCTGGGATTTTCAAATTTCCCACACTTTTGGTCGCAACATATGGTCGCAAACATGGCTTTACCATACAGAGTAGCAATAATAAATGGGTAACAGTAACATAACAAGTAAACGTACCTATATGGTGCGTATAACAATACGTCGAATACGTGGTTGCAAGTTGCAATTGTATAAATAGGTAACAACGTAACAAGTGGATTGTGGACAACGTAACAATTGCGGGTAACATTTGTATCCTGGAATGCTGGATCAGGAGGTCAGGGTCAACAATTCACAAGCAGGACAAAGGACAACTGTCAACGCACACATAAGTATGTAAACTAGAATGGATAAAACGGACCGTTGACGTCGAAACGTTGCCTTTAAATGGAGGTCCTTTATGTTTGAGCCGGGGGGGGGGCAGTCCGAACACCAATAACCCCCAATCCTTAAACATTAGGGACCCTAACGTTAGGGGTCCCTACTGGTGTTTATATGGTTTTTGTGGGTCCCTAATGTTTAAGGATTGGGGGTTATTGAGGATACTATAGAGGTTGCGGGGGACCCGTTTAAGTTTATGTGGGGTTCCTTGGGGTTTGCGTAGGGTTTTGAGGTGTGCTTACAGGTTTCCGCCGGATTTAGGGGGTCACCACTGGTTTTCCTGGGGCTTCGGGGAATCGACAGAGGCAATATAATATTGCTTTTTATTGATCCAATGGTTGTTACATGATTGGACATGTTACATAACATGTTACAAGCACACATTTAGAACATTTCATAATTTCATGCTCGGGCACTGAAAACAGTCTACGTCTACAACATTATACAGTATACTGTTTGCTTCCATCTATATCTATACATACCAATTGTTACATTAAAGCCGAATTAGTATAGAAATGACAGGGAGAAGGGAAGAGGTGGTATCTCGACCATAGAACGGTCTTTCACAGCTGCAGAGGCGCCAGAGATACCGTAGAGATACTGTAGAGTTTATGAAGACAAGAACTGAGACGGGAGACTGAGAGAGCTACCGAAGTATCTTTCCCTCGAGCTCTTACGCCTATATTGCTGAACTCAGCCCCATTCGACAGAAGGACAGAACTGAACCCATGGGATTATGTGGTGTCTCTCCTGGTGTTTTAAGTATGGTTTCGGAGGACCCCTCCATCCGGTTTCGGGGGTCCATTGCCCATGTAAACTGGGTGGACTGTGGCGGAGTATCATGAAACATGAAAGTACGTGAATGAATGTGGATGGATCCAAAGGTTTCTATATCGGGCATCCCAAGTATCCCCCGCGGAGGGATTCTTTGGGAGCACACTGGAAAGTATGACCCGATATTACATGCTCCAGTGTGCTCGTTGAAAGAATGTTCAAGAATACTCCGCGGTGGCATTCTCCGTCGTTCTCCCCCAATGCAAATCATGACATCAGTATAAAACCCTTGTCACGGTATCCGTGATTCCGTGATTTTTTCCCTTTCTCCGTCCATAAGAGTTAAGACTTTTACAACTGGAATCAATGAGTACTTTTCCCGTTGGTGGAAATTCACTTCCAAATATCCAAATGAATACGTGATGATAGATTGCATGGAGGACATCAGCGATCAGCGATTCAAACCTCCAGTTCAAATTCCTCCACCCAAGGTCAACGTGGGAGGTGGGGAGCTTGGAAAAGTGGGGGATTTGCGTTTTCGCGGGCTCATTTCTCAGCCGCATATTGTCCGATTTTGATAAAAATTGGCATGCGAGTTCCTTGACGGATTTTAGGTGGGTCGTTTTCAAGCATATCTCCCAAATCCGAAAAAATCCGTTAAATCCGCAAAAAACAAGGAACCGAACCGAAAGATTTTTCGGGTTTCTCAAAATTTTAGGGATGTTTAACGCGATTTTGACTGGAAAAGTAACTATATCATGTAGAATATGTTCAAGGAATCGCTATAGGACGTTTTTGTATCCAAATTTTGTCAAAAATCCGAAATTCAGTTTTTGCGGATTTAAGGAATGTTTAAAGTGATTTTGAGTGGAAAACAGATTGTATCGAGTAAAAATTGCAATCAGGATTGCAACCAAATGCTTTTGCGCCAAAATTTTCAAAAAAACTGAAATTCGGATTTTTTGTTTTTTTTTCGGTTTTGGGAGATGTGCTTGAAAAACATCTACGTAAAATCCGTCAAGAAACTCGCATGCCAATTTTTATCAAAATCGGACCATATGCGGCAGAGAAATGAGACCGTGAAAATGCCAATCCCGGATTTTTTTAAGCTCCTCCCACCAAGGGTGAAGGGATTGGGACTGAGGAAAGTTTGAAATCGCTGATGTCCTCCATGCAATGAATGCAATCTATCACCACGTATTCATTTGGAAGTGAAGTTCCACCGACTCATTGTCGGAAAATTACTCATTAATGCCATTTGTAAAAAGTCATAATCATAAGTATCAAACAACTTCCACGGAATGTTTGAATTTGTTCACGTGAATGCTGCCGTAGGCGGTATGGGCATACTAATGTCAGTAATGTCCCATAAAAAGGGGATTTGATTAACATTAACACATACTGTCTAGAATTCGATTCCATTCGGCGAAGTTCGGGTCCGAGTCCGAACATTAAAATTAATGAACCTCCACCGCCAACGTTTCGTCGTCAACGGTCTGTCCACTCTAGTTTATATTGACATGATATAACGACTGTTATGTTATGACATGGTCGCGTTCCGTCGCGCACTATCTATATTACTGTTTCTA
>JAQGBT010005359.1:0-14467 GCA_034698585.1 Disparrhopalites patrizii
GCTTTTCTAATCAAATCAAAGAGTTTTAGGGTTTTATTTACGAAGGTTTTGAGTTTGTATGAATTTACAGAATTTCCTAAAAGGTCTAACAAATTTCGACTTTTAATTGCAAATATTTCTAACACTTATTCCTCACACGATGCTTCTTGTTAAAATTATACTAGATACTGGACTCAGTGTGAGAGTCCTTTTTATACCGCAAAAACTGGAGTTAATGCTTACATGTATATTACTAGAAAGCATGCTACTTTCAAAAAGAGGACAACTGGTTTTAATAGTCTTGAAAGCAGGTTTCCTGTACAAAAGAAATAGGACGAGCATGTTAAAAAGAATAGAAACTGCTCTCACAAAAGATGAGCAGACCGTTCGTACAGTTTTTAACCTAAATTGATCTGACACAATTTAGTTTCTAAGTTAAAGACAAACAAGAATTGTATCAATTAAATATGTGCACTTAACTGTCACATATTTTTGTACATTATTTCTTGATGCTATCAATTTTGGGATTTATGCCGTTTAGATTGTATGGTTTTGACCTCAAAAAGTTTAGATTTTCCAATAAAAAATTCAATTTTGTTAACTTGTATTAAATTTACAACCGTCCTTGCTTAGAAAAAAAAGTTTTTTAAATTCAGTACGAATTTTTTATTATAGTAATTAAATACAATTTGAAAAATAAAAGATACTTTGGCACCGCTATTTATTTTTTATTTATCTATAACTGTAAATTTCACAGCTGTGTAAATAAATTCAAGTAGAGTGGGCACATATGAAATACAGTTGTATAATTAAGGATGTAGGAGATATGCAAGGATTAGCTTCTTGCAGTATTAGATACATATGTATTAGTTACTTCAGCAAATCAAACTCAAGATATAGCAGTATCAGGCCTTTGATCTAAACCAGTAAAGTTGAATTTAAATTAGTAGGTACATTTTTTAAAATTAAATTAGTATACGAATATTTTTTGTAACACAAAATTTCGATTTTTTGGCTACTTACTAACATGCGGCTCAAACACATGCACCATGGAGCCATGATTCACCTGCACGTGTTAATTTGCCTCTCACTTTGCAATGTCATCACAACAAATTTATACAGACACACAAGAGAGTGTGACAAATTTCTGTGTTGTTCCAGAACAAGAATTCATTCATTCACCAACACATGGCCTTGGTTTGTATACCAGCCAAGCTCTAATGTCTAAAGTATAGCTCACTGGACGTTCATCTCTGAATAGAAATTTTGCTATTACCACGATTGTCCCGTGTTGTTTGGAGGCCGACAATTGTATGCACTATTTTACCTGTAAATGTTTTTGTGTGGAGCGGAGCGTGAGTCACGGCCGGAGAAGATTGTCCAAATATGGTCAAAGCATCTCTCACTGCCCCTGTTGCAGTGAGAACTTTGTGATCACCAATTTTGCCGGCGGGAGAATATGTATACCTACATATTGAATATAGTATATATGCACATTCAAAAACGCTATCAGTAAAAAATACAAGTAATAAGTGAAACCTTGAAGAGGCTGCTGAGTACCAATATGCATTCATTGTGCATCCGTATCTAGAGTAAACCCTTATCACGGCTACCGTCAAGGGCATTGGTATTTATAAAGCGGGAGTAAACACAGAAAAGTTCCATTTATTTCGTGTTCATCCTTAGGCGAGAACAGAACTGGACGGAACGTAATTTTTATTTAAAGCCTCAGCCGGAAAAATAGAAGGGAAACACTATGGATTTTATATATTGGGTTGGATTTCTCGTCTTACTCCTTTCCCTTATCACCGTTGCCCTCGTTTTCTATGCAGACTCGGACATTTTCACGCTCCTGGCTGAAAGATATGGCAAGGACCCGGGTAAGTTTGTTCAAATTTAACCTTTCCAATCAATCACATTTAAATTATGCATAATGCGCATTTGATCCTGCTTGTCATGGCAAATAAAAAAGGCGTAAGACATGCTTACTATAGAAATTTGTTAGATATTTTTTGAATATTTTTTAGAAATTTGTTAGATATGGTATAGAAATTTTTGGAGAAATTTGTTACAATGTTGTTACAATGTTGTTACAATAATAATTTGTTTAAATACAAGGTAAACAATCTGTAAATAAATTGTAAATTTCATTGCAGCAACTACTTACCGTGGCAAGGTCGTATGGATAACGGGGTCATCCAGTGGAATAGGAGAAGCCTTGGCCAAGGAGCTGGCGGGTTACGGAGCCAAACTTGTTTTGTCCGCTAGGCGGAAGGAGGAGCTGGAGAGAGTTAAAAAGGATTGCTTGGGTAATTGTTTATAACGTTTTTTGTATGCATTAGTAATAAATTTATGCTCTAGAGTAAAAATATTTTAGAACAAATTTTAGGCATATACAATGAAGTCTCCATATAACAAGTTTGAAGGGAAGAGCGAAAAATATTGTTGCAGGGAAAAGTTGCTATATAGAACATTAAGTATGCTCCTTAAATGTACAAGGGGCTAAAAAATAATGTTGACACAGAGAAATGTTGTTATAAGGAGACTTGTTATAGAGAGACTCCACTGTACATACAGCTTACATTTTCTAGTAAATTTCAGTATGGAAGAATCACACTTGAATAAATTTTTGCTCAATCAGGTGTTAATAAGTCATTGTCAGAGAAGGACATTCTCATTCAGCCTTTGGATGTAACGGACACGGGATCTCACGGAGCTATTCTTGCCCAAATTGACAAGCATTTTGGGACTGTAAGTATAATCAAAAATTTCTTTTCAAATCACATTTTTCCTTCTAAAAACTCGGTTTTTACAAATTTTGAATTTACACCTAAATGTTTGACATCTCTTACCACTTTTCTAACATTTAATTTATGAATAATTTCTGAAAAATGTTCAGCTGGATGTGCTTATCAGCAACGCCGGGATCGGGGCTAAAAGGGGAGAATTGTGGCAAGATGGAGAAGTGCTCAACGACAAAAAATTGTTTGACGTCAACGTATTTTCTATTCTGTCCATGAACCGTTTGGTGGTGAACTATTTCCTGGAAAGAGGGATTGCCGGACAACTTGGAGTTATCTCCAGCGTTGCGGCCAGACTTCCATCGGCATTGACGGGGCCGTACTCAGCGAGTAAAATGGCTGTTAATGTAAGGACATTTGTCTTGTAGCAGAAGTTTATTTACGTATGCACAGATACATATGCAAAGTACACTGGGATAGCGAAGGAAATATGCATATTATATAATATATGAATTAGTATATAAACATTTATTGTATTTAAACAGGGCTACTTTCACGCTCTTCGTCTGGAAATGGTGGACACGAATGTGGATGTGTCCATTATATGTCCTGGGCCAGTGAGTACACCCATCCTTAATAAAGATTTGGGAGAAACTGTGACTGAGGTAATTCTATTTTTTTTAAATGCAGTTTTGTAATTTTAATACTATATAGTGATGTGATGCGTAAATTTCTATCGTTGATTTGCGCTGGCACAGGGCGAGAAATTTGCCTCGGGCATTCTGGTCATGACACCGCAAAGGTGTGCACGCCTTTCATTGGTTGCGATGGCCAACAGTTTGGCCGAATCCTGGATCTCCAGAGCGCCAGTACTCCAATTTGTGTACATCTCCACTTATTTTCCCGTTATCATGGATTTCTTGTAAGTTTTTCCGGAAATTATTAAGTGATTCCCGTTTGTTCCGTTCCCACATTTGTTTCGGAAAATGCATCGGAAATGACTGCCAAAAAATGTGATAATATTAATGTAAATATTTTTAATTTTCGGGGTACATACAGGCAAACAAAATTTTTTGCGAGGCTGGCTTTGAAGGAACGCCTTAAGAGCAAATAGGAGAAGTTTGGTGTCCACAAGAAATTAGGAAAAGTTTTACGCCATTGATGATGTTCTAACTTGATTGGCGACACACTGGAAGCAAAACGCTGGAAACTTGATTATTTTGATTTCACAAATAAAAGAAGGCAAATACGCAAATTTGCAAGTTTGCTAACGAACTTTCACGACGGTGAATTTGGAGTATATGTATATAAAGAGCTATGCTAACTTGCAAAAATTTTCTTAAATATGCACACTTGTTATCGTCGTATTTTGCAATTTATTTAGCAGTTCTACAAATGATGTGGTTCTGTTTTTTTTTTTGAACGAGTAAAAGGTCGATTTGAACATTTGCAAAAACCACATGTATAAAATCCAAAGCGTCTATCTCGATGTAATTTTTTTTAAATTACCACCAAAAAATATAGAGCAGGTTCCACCGAGATTTGAACTCGGATCGCTGGATTCAAAGTCCAGAGTGCTAACCGTTACACCATGGAACCTTTACTGACTTAATGAATTAAGCATATTTTACTCGACATTCTTTCTCTGGAAGACGAAGCTATTTATCTCATTGATAAGAGGTAGGTGCAGAGTTGACTTTTGCTTTCGTCAAGAAATCTATTTACCTAAACATCTATGACATTTCTGTAACCAATTTGCCTGCAGTACATACTTCGCACTGCTGAGCCAGCATTTCTGACACACATCGTCAGTATATTCATATATTATTTAATATATTATGCAAATAATCCATATAGGTTTGTGTATCCATGTATAATGTATCTATATATACATATGTACAGCTTTCATGCAAGCATTTGTATATGGCAGCATAAAAACAGTTTAGGCGCAAGGTGAAATTCTGCCTGCGTTAGGTTTTTTATGCTAGGTTGCCCATGCAAATTTTTCCGGGTTGGAAAATTTGCTTCAATGTTTTTTATTTCGCTAAAAATTTGTTTCAGTTTTTTTATTACGCTGAAGATTTGTTTAAGTTTTTTAATTTTGCTGAAAATTTGCTTTCAGTCGTTTTTATGTAGAAAATTTAACTCGGCGCACAAATAAATCCTTCCGTCGCATGCGTTGCCTGGCGCTTTAATTTAGATTTCCAATTTATTAACATAATACATTACATATAATTTTCAAACGTAGCATTCGATTAAAATTTCTATGGATAGGGAAATCAACATGCACTAACTGTATACATAAATACGAATTAATTTTTAGAATTAAATATTCGTTAGTTCCCCCGTTAACACATAGAATGGTCAGCGTATACTAAGCCGACAGTAAAACCCCCCGATTATATATATGTACATTGGATTAGCGCATAGCCAATTGCAAACTGACCACTTGGTCCACGATGTAACTCACAAAGTCCGGGCTTGAGCGTCTCTCCATCTGATAAAAATTCCCCACCCGAATGGCGACATTAGTAGGAATCGCCCTGGCTTGCTTCCTCGCGAAATTTTTAGTCCCACTCGAACCACCAAGAGATTGGACGGATACAAGTATCCGGCACGAGGTAATTCTCGCGGGAATTCGAAAGGCTTTGTCAAACATGACCAGAAAGCAGAGGACGACATCGAAGACAACGCAAATACAGACCGCTGAAATTTCCGGGTATTTCCCAAAGAAATGGATGCCAAAAAATAGCATCAGAATGGCGGCTGCTAGGTCGAAAATTTTCACCGTGTAAATCATCCACCGACCGACGTCGTTGAAGAGCTGGACGTGCAGGCGGCAGAAATCCAGGCGACGGAGGAAGCCCAGAATGGTGCAGTTTGATTTTTGTCTGCGCCACAACGGAATTTATTTAACCGACCCATTTTGTACTTTTTTTATAATTTTGTTTAACGTATTAAAGACAAAGAAAATGTTTATACTCAAGATCAGAGATGAGTGTGTCCAAATTGTGGCTGCAGTTGTCAAAGAAATTTAGGAGGAAAAAAGGGATGTACATGCCGCTGCTGAGCCAAAATGATAAGATCAGAATGTCTATGGCCGTGAATCCCAATTTCATTCCCAGGGACTCTGAGGCTGCTGGTACGATGGACGCCATCACGTTTGGCAAGTTTGAAAATTGCCAATAAACGATTGTTATTGGGATGAGGAGCAACCAGAAGCTCAAAGGAAGTACCAAAATGATACATTCTTGCAGGCTCCAGCCGAAAACTATGCCGGAATTCCATTTTCGAATCCCTTTCTGGGGATCATCTAAAATAGAAATATAAAAAAACTCAAATTACAAATTTACAAATTCAATATGACCAAACCCAAATTACAAATTTACAAATTCAATATAAAAAAACTCAAATTACAAATTCAATATAAAAAAACCCAAATCACAAATTTACAAATTCAATATAGAAAAACCCAAATTACAAATTTACAAATTCAATATAAAAAAAACCCAAATTACAAATTTACAAATTCAATATAAAAAAACCCAAATCACAAATTTACAAATTTAATATAAAAAAACCCCAAATTACAAATTTACAAATTCAATATTAAAAAAACTCGAATTACAAATTTACAAATTCAATATAAAAAAAACCCAAATTACAAATTTACAAATTCAATATTAAAAAAACTCAAATTACAAATTCAATATAAAAAAACCCAAATCACAAATTTACAAATTTAATATAAAAAAAACCCAAATTACAAATTTACAAATTCAATATTAAAAAAACTCGAATTACAAATTTACAAATTCAATATAAAAAAATCCAAATCACAAATTTATAATTCAATATAAAAGAAGCTCAAATTACAATTTCAATATAAAAAAAACTCAAATTACAAATTCAATATAAAAAAACCCAAATCACAAATTTACAAATTCAATATAAAAAAACCCAAATCACAAATTTACAAATTCAATATAAAAGATCCGACAATACTGTGCATTTATTGTTCAAACTAAAAACATGACCGATTCTATACCAATATGCTTGAAGAACTCATTAAAAATAATGACATTGGTGTCCGCCTTCTGCGTGAACGGGAGGTAATTCCAGTAAATGAGAGTGCTGGATCCGATGGCAGCGATGGTGGTGAGGGGCACAAAATACAGGGGATAATCCCCAACAAGGAGCATTTGGACCAATCGGAACCAGAGAAACCCACTGTGGCATGATATGAGGAGGAGCCAGAGTGAATTCAAAATTTGCTCCCGACGCCCACCGAACTTGATTGTGCCCTTGACGGGATCAAAGCGGATGGGAAAGAATCCGACGGTGGTGCAGATGGACAGAATGGAGAAATTTAGTCGTAGTTCCTCACGGTAGAGCATTGTTGATGTCGGTTACGCAGTTATTATCGCAAGTGGTCTACAATTTCCTGGGCTCCTGCTAAGAATTTAATGATGATGATCAAAAATATTAACAAGTCAAAATTTACGTATAGAATATTATGAAATTTGTGTCACTACATTCAACTACATGAATTCGAATTGTTATTGTTAGATATATTCCAGATGAATGGTGTGCGAGTTTTTGTAAAGGACGATTGAGCGCCAAAATAAAATAATGCAGGCTTGCCCCCACAAAATTTTTACGAAACCGATAATTGTAAAAAATCTGATTGAAATGCACGCAAATAATTGGTTCTAAGTAAATTCATTAGAAAATTTGTTTATGTATAGATCAAAGAGGACATGCGGTTATTTATTTTAGGCAAAATTTCAGGTGTGTCCAGAATGCCTGCGAATCCGTGTGCAAAAAAATGGTTGTCCCTTAATTCGATTTCGGCCGTAGTTTTTCCGTGCGTAAGCATTCATTAAGCTAAACAAACCAAGCCAAGCCGTGTAGCAAATATGTATAAACTCCTAAATCGGATATAGGTATCTGTCTCTGTGGAAACAACAACAACTCAACAACAAAAACCTGACCCTACCAATCTAATGAACTTTAAATGCGAATCTAATCTTCTTTGCACCGCGTAGCAAAGTACCTTAGGTCAAGCTGGTTAAAATAAACACATATGTACCTACAACGAATATCAAATCATTATATGGAGATTTTGCTAGATTTGCAATAATTACACTAATATCCATATACAGTGGAGTCTCTTTATAACAACACTGAAGGTAACAAAAAATATTACTGGGAAATGTTGTTTCTACTACTTCATAAAATTATTATATAGAAAATTTAATATGAACGCTACATGTACGAAGGGCGGAAAAAATAATCTTGTTATAGAGAAATGTTGAGAGCAATGTTGATATACCTAAAAAGACTTGTTATGTAGAGAAACCACTGTAGGCGCCAACAATTTTGACGAAAACAATTTCCAGTTTATTTGTCCACGTCCACACTTGGAAAATATTCGGCATAAGAAGCTACCCGACAGCTCCAGAGAGTGATAATTAAAAGCAAATATACAGTCGACTCTCTCTATAACAGTCCCCTGTATAACAGTACTCTCGTTATGACAGCAGCAAACAATGCTCCCCTCAAAAACTTTCTCCATTTGTTAACATAGAAATGTCTGTTCTGTATAACAGTTTTTTGCTATAACAAGCGAAATTTGATGCTTTATAGGGTGCTGTTATAGCGAGAGTCGACTGTATTCATTTCCTTCCGTATGGAATTTCCACAAAAATCGGTACCCACACATTATTTATGCATTACCTGGATGTATGTATTTATGAAACCAGAACAAACACCTACCCAAGAACACGCCTAAACAGAAACGGATACTTCTGCGTTCAATAATCGCTAGTTTAAATTAGTTTAAATATTTTCTTAATAAATGGTTAGTCAAATATTGACCACTTGGTTCAAAACTATGCGTAGTATGTTAACGTACAAGAAATTCGAGTTATGCCATTACTAGAAATACACAATAGATTCTACATTTTACTACTAATTTTACTACAACCAAGTTTCGAAATAAAAATTTTAATGAAAAAAAATAAACGGTAGTGATTCAAATTATTATTTTGAGAATCAGTCGCCCTGTACAGCTTGAAAAAAAAAGAGCGTAGTTTCACGGGATCTAACTATAGCACAAAAATATGGATTCAATTTGGATTAAAAATTCCCGTTTGTCAGCCTAATGGGAATTTCTTTAATTAACTTTATTACCAAGCCAGTCAGCAACAAGCTGATCTCCTTAGGCGGACAGTAAGTATGCCGTTCCGTAAAATAAATGTTTTTTTTAATGTACCCAATACATATTTGAAATGCAATTTCATGCTTCCCTTCTCGAATGTATAGCCTTAAAATGCCAGCTTAATAAATAACCAATTTATTTTACATTCGACGGGTAATAAAACAAAGAGTAAAGCTTTGGTGTCTTCCGGATAAGTGTCCCTGCAAGGATTCAAACAACAGCAAGCATTTTTCCGGAGAAACTGTTCAGGAGCTTTGGCACACAAAAATAAATAGGCGATAATACAAACGATATATTCGTACTTTGTATACAAAAATACATTTTATGCAAGGAAAAATTCCAACCACGTGCAAAAACAAGAAAAAAATTATACTTCAGAGACGGGATTTCTAAAGCCTTATAAGTACTAACTGGAAATTCTGTCAAGCTTTTTTCCCATTAAAGCAGTAAACATAATGAGAAAAAAAAAATCTTCCTCAAGATTTTAAATCATTACGATGCCCAGGAAGGTGATCATGAGAGGTGGGATAGACATTTCCAAGTTACTATACCGAACTTCAGCAGCAGGTCTTACAATAATTAAAGCAATGATTAATGATGGCACATACCCGATCGTATACGTATATAGAACCAGAGCCACATGTTGTTCTGTCATTGTCATACATTACAGCATTTGATGACTGACACATAATTTTGCTAGTGGCGTGACCTTGTACAAAAGTGGGCATGACGTAAATAATAAATGAGCTGTTGTCACTCATGATCATCATTTCAATTAAGCAGAAACTCCGTTTAGCTCTGCTAATAAATGGACCTTGGAATTTTATTTTCTTGAACACACGATAAAACATACGTCATTGAATTTGTTAATAATACAAAACTAAACAGGGGGAATTTTGTGAAAATGGACACGCGTTAAATGCTTTAACAGAGTATTCCAAGTAAATATTGCTGGAACTAAATTGTTTTATTACTTAAAGCTTCACACGACTGAAAGTGGACCGACTAGGACATTCGAATACGAAGATCAAACTGAAATTAAATCCATAAGGTTGGTGACAGCTTTCGCCATAAATTATTCAAAAGATCTACATAAAGTGAGCGCTTCAAAGCGGACCTGTTGACAGAATATTTGTGCAAACTAAACCAAACCGACGCCATCAAGGGCGGAGCACGTGCTCAAGAATCAAGTTGATGAAATCTACACTTTGATCGTCGATTAAAACAATGTCAAAAGCTTTCTTAAAAGATTCTAGTCGCTCTTCAATCTGGAACATATAAGAAAAACAGGATATTTAGTTCAATTAGCTCATAATTACACATGGGCATGTAAAATGAATTTGCATCTGAATCTCAACTGACATTTGTATTAAGAAAACCAATCTTAATGACGGCCCCAGCACCGTTGACGCCCTCAACCATGTCAACATCACCCAAGGAATCCCCAAGAAGCAGCACGTTTGGACGGTGTGAAAGATCTTCAAAATACTTTGGGTGATTTTGAAGCACAGACTTCTCATTTTTATTGAACATGTGGATGAGGGGCTTCTTAAAGCCAACCAGCCTACCCTCTGCATTGAAATCCATACTATTTGACACCACTTTGATATTAGGATGATACGACTCACATTTCCGGAGAACCTCTTCAAGAATATCGGCTATACCAGCCGAGAACACCATAACAGGCACTTGTTTCTCATTTAGCCGTTGTAATAGCTCCTCCGCATTATCCCTGTCAAATGGAGAGAAAAAAAAAGTAGTGACAAACTTTTTGATACGCATGATTGCCAAAAAAACACTTCATGAATGTAAATATTCATAAAGTCAACAGACCTGAAAATGATTCGTGCCGTCCGTACCATTTCCGTCAGATCACGTTTGAAGAACGGAAAGGATGTCAGATTATTGTGAGATTCCTCATACCACCTCAACATATGGGGGATTTTTTCATCCACTGTCAGATTATGGTCAATTTCTATCGGGTAGTACTTGTTAAACAAATCCTGGGAAGTTTTCTTAAACTCCTCCGTCATCAACGAACTGCTATGCAGAATTCCTAGTCACATTCAAAGAGGTTACGGAAATTAGTATCCCAGTCACAAGGTATATTCTTGAAAGAATCAGAATTCTACATCACATCTCCGTTTTGTTAACTTGATCAAAAGGTATACACGTGTAAAGCTTCAAATATTGCTATTCCCACTCACCGTGACAGGTATCACATTTTTCTCCCTCCTGATGAAACCGGGTTAAGGTCATGTCAAAGTCCGTGATAACCTAAAAAATTAAGATTTCCACCAGCTTTCTTTATCCATAATCCCTTACAACATCAAAGACTAAACCATTTCGACCTTATCATGTCAATCGTCTCACCTGAAGAACACCAGGGCCTCCAGTAACCATGGTTTCCAATAAATTCTCCACATTATCAGGATCCCTGATCTTCACCAATTCATGCTTCTCGTATTTCTGCAAAATCTGTTCCACATTTTAAAAAAAAAGTCACCACGATTATAAATGAATTTATACATCATACAAAAAATTGATTTTTACAATCAATCAAAATCAAACATATTGGGTATACGAACAACAAATGAACAAACCGTTCATTTACAAGTTTTTTTTTAACAATTCCAATTTCACGAAACCAATAAAAATGAACCAAAAAATAACACTTACCTTCGTAAGGTAGGAAGTCATTTGGAATTGAAAAGTTTCAACGGCAGCAATAAAAGTCTTATTGTAAAATCTCCAGTGCAGTGTTCTGATGTTCCGAAATTCAATAAACATTTCAATTAAAACAAATGTGAATCTAACAATATGCCAATCCAAGACAAATTTATATTCATATAAATACAATAATACATAAATAACACGTCTTCCGCCAAGAAAATTGAGAATTAAGGCAAAATATTGGGTTATAAAGCCGGTTGAAATGTTTCTATAATCAAGATTTCAGTCATTTACCGTGGAAAACCAAGTTAAAAATTGTGCAAATGAGCCACAAAACCTAAAACTATAGAAAAAGATGTGTTTAACCACTTACCTTGGTCAATGTCAGTTAATCTGCTTCAAAAAGTTCTTGAAAATATTGTAAATGTCCAGTAATAAAACTACAAATTAGTACATAAATATAGAATAAAAAGATCGTGGACAAAAGAGATCTTTTTTACTTTTACCCTGGCAGAGAGAAGCAATTCAAAACTCGAACGAGAGGCAGGGATTGGCCCCTTTTATACTTTTGCTCCAGCTTTTATAAGCCCATAGGAAAAGTTCTTGTCAATTTTACCTTGGACCGTATGAGCCATTTCATGCACTGTCCGTTTTTTTTAATTTTTCCCCGTCCACCAACATGCAACGCAAAATTGCATAGAGTCAAATGATTTTGGTAGAATTAATGCACAAGAAAAAGCGAAAAATAAAAATTATAATATAAAATAGCTTTTAAAATGATTTTATGCTATTGTAAGTTAATTCGATTTTGTTCAATAACCCAATTTTCCTGCTCCTATTGTATTTGTAGGATAATTTGTGGAATTAAATCATTAGAATTAATATTGCATGAACCATGCACCAGGTATTGGCGGATTAATTCAGGATTAGGATTAAAGTTAGGACGATTTCGAAGAGAAAACTAGCTCGCTGGTTTTGGCTTACAGATTATGTAATAGAGACTTTGGATTTGGATTATGAATCGGGATTATACGTACTCTAATCAAAGTAATCGGTATTCTAATCCCGGATTATCTGATTAAGGATTACAGCTGTAATCCTTAATTTTTTTAAAACTATTTTGAAAATATTGATGGAATGCTTACAAGAAAGGTTTTTTCCATTCAAAACGTTTTGATCAATTTTATGTTGAACAGAAATCTATGCCAAGTCATTTTTTTTAAATTATTTTGACTATATATATAATCTTCAAATTTATTTCGTACATTACGCGAAACTTTTCCTTAAAAAACTGTATTTTTGGCCGTTAATACCCAATCTTTGCATCACTTTTTGGCGAACGGAAGCGAAAATTGATAAAATAAAAAAATTGGATATTTAGTTTAACCTGTTCCCCTAGTTTCATGAAAATCCAATTATTAGCTGCCGAACGCCAGCCTAAACACAGTTTTTGGAGATTTTCCGGCGAGCCGAAATCAAAACCGGGAAAATTTACAAATTGGGTCTAGGTCATTCCGATTTACGAGCCTTTGCCGAATTTCGTCAAAATCCAATGATTAGCAGCTGTGCCGCAGCCAAAACGCATAAAAAAGGCGAAAAAGTTCAGAATGTTGCGGTGTCCCTTGAGGTGGTCACAGAGTTACCGAATAAAAATAATATGATTTCTACTCTAGGGTCTATCAACTAACCAAGCTTGGCCGAAAAATTCCAACATCCTTTTTTCGCTGGAGAAATGGAATTTAGTTACTTCCTATCAATGTTTCTCTACACATTTTGAATTTTCAAAAATCGTTTCGTGTACTTTTGGCTCTTAACTTTTAAGCAAGAAGATCTACAAGGATTGTTCGTACTATTGTTACAGCAATACTGAAAGCATGAAAATTTTTCTTTAAGATGTGCTATGGTCTATATTGGTGATTGTAAATCGTTGGTCTATGTCAGAGTAGGTCAAAACTTGACGGCGGCTGCTCAACCCGTCGCTGTATGCGGGCAAGTGACTCATACGGTATAATTTTCGGGCGCTACTCCTAATAAAAAAAAATTAATGGGGACAAATTGAGCAAGAAGGACATTTAGTAGTGGTTTATTAAGTGACAATAAACACATGCCGGTGGAAACTTTTTGCGGAATCTTTTTTCCCATCTATATACTTTACAACAGGCAAAAATATGCCCTGTTATATTGTAATGCACATCTCCAAGTCGTGCCGGGCTTGTTGTTGGGAGGCAAAGCTGATATGGTGGATTTAATGATTAATGAAGAAGTGTACTAAAACTATAGCGTACATAAAAACTGAAACAACAAAAAAATTAATGAAGTGTTGACCAACTGTGGTTGTCATTTTTATTTGATTTTGGGGGCAAATCCTAACGCTTAATCCAATAATTCAGGATTAAAATCCGCCCTAATGCTGAAACGTCAATTTTAAATCCACCCAATTTTTTTTATCTGTGGCCCAAACCCCAATAAAATCCTGGTGCTTCTGGGCACTACAAATACCCTATGTTTCATTTAATTCTTAACCCAAAGCCCACGCTTATCACAGTAATTTTTGAGTTCGTCGTCGTTTGTGGGTACAACCTAATCTTTTATTTATTTGTCCGAAAATTGATTGTATTACAATCTATAATGATAGTTAGCTATTAGCTATTTGTGCTGCGTGCAGATTAAATAAAATTCGTTGTAATTCGTTCCGTGTATTTTGTAAAATTCGTATCATAAAAAAGCCGTTCCGCACATCTACCGCGCCGTCATGCGCACTTGGAATAGAAAGATAGTGAAGCTGAATATGGCAGCTCCTGCCTGAAAATAAACATTTAAATCGTCACAATAAAATCAACTATAGTATATA
>JAQGBT010005360.1:0-14466 GCA_034698585.1 Disparrhopalites patrizii
AATAGAGAGAAAGAGTGCAAAAGGTGAGAAATTGAGAGAGAGAGAGAGGGAAAATAGAGAGAAAGAGTGCAAAAAGTGAGAAATTGAGAGAGAGAGAGAGAGGGGGAAAATAGAGAGAAAGAATGCAAAAAGTAAGAAATTGAGAGAGAGAGTAAATAAAAAGAACGAGAGACAGATAAGAACAGACAAAGAGAGGGAGAAAAAGAGAGAAAGAAACAGATAAGCAGAGAGAAATAGAGAGACGGATAAGCGGAAAGAGAGGAAGAGAGAGGGAGTAAAAGAGGGAGTAGAGGACAGAAAGGATGAAAGTAGGTGAAAGTGTATATAAAGAGCCTTATTCTATGATTTACCTTTAAGAATCTGAGCAAATAAATTTGCATCGTTTTCATCGTAGAATGGGGGATAGCCACAGAGGAGGATGTACGAGATCACACCAATGCTCCACACATCCACCGCCTTCCCGTAGGGCTTCTGTGCCAGCACTTCAGGAGCTGCGAGACAGAGAGATGGAGACGGAGATGAAAAAAAAGAACAAGAAAGAAAGCTCATGTTAAAACATGGATGTGCATGTACGAACATAATCTCACTCTCAACTTCTCCCCTTCACTCTCTTTTATCATATTATTTAGTAAAAAACCCACGTTCATCAAACGTCCCTTCTTAACGTGGAGCTTCTTCTTCGTCTTGGTAGCCCGCAAAAAGAGAAGAAAAAGGGGGAAAAACCGGGGGAAAAAGAACTACGACTACTTACATGCTCTTCGCCCTTAAACCCTCCGCTAAGACACTCTCCCCCTGTTCATTAACATGTCTTTCACGTCATGTACAAGGAACGTCGTACGTTCAACGAATACCATTTCCTTTCCCAAAAAAATTACTCTTCTTTTTCTTCCTACGAGCTCCAGCAACTTTTCCCCCCTGGCTCTCACCATATACAGATGCGCGTTGAAAAATTTTTGAGAGAGGGAGGGAGAGAAATGTCTTTTCATTTTAAAAGGAAATGCCTTTATACACTTGGGAGAAGGCATTTTTTTAAAAAAAATGGGGAAAAATGTGGAAAAGCCAAAAAGAGAGGGAAAAAGGGAAGAAGGGAAATCAATGTCAGAGCAATTGCAAACTTATCATGTTGCTCTCTCCCTCGATTTCCCCGCGTTACCCGCACACACTCATCGGTCATGGTGTGGGCACACATTGCACGTAGCTCTGCTCAAGTCCTCCTATTGCTGCCGGGGAAATGGTAATTCCCACATTTAAAACTCAATGCACGCAAAGCCATAATAATGTGAGTGTGTCGTTTAAATGTTGCTGTATAGAAGTTTTATTCTGGACGAGAATGTGCAAAAAGGGCTTTTTTCAAGGGAGTAGATAATCCGGGTAGTGAAAAATCCGGGATAGAAAAAAAAGAAGGGCACTCTTACCCACATAGCCGGGAGTTCCACAGGCGGTGGCCATAATTCCTGAATCCTCCATTTTGGACAGACCGAAATCACTGATCATGATCTTGCTGTCTTCGTCTGGACTATAGTACAATAAATTCTCAGGCTGTGGAAAGAAATAAGGACAAAAATCAAATTTAATTGAGAACACGGTGGTTTCCCCGGTATTTCCGTAATTTCTCGAGCCTGTGTAAATATTGATACAAGGGAAAAATTGTTCCCGAAGAGAGACAAGCATAATTTGCTCTTAAATACACTCACATCTAATTCCCATGTAATTCATCATTTACAATTCCCCCCTTTGATATTGTCTGAGGGAAAAAGTACGGAAGAATAATGAATTCCTAAAAATAATTCCATGGAAGGTCTTTCTCCCATTTCTTTGAACATGAACTTGGAGGGGTAAAGAGAAAGTTTTGTGGAGAAATTGGATACCTTTAAGTCTCGATGAACAACGCCCTGGTCATGCATGTAATCAACAGCTTCCAGGACTTGGCGCATTAGATCGGAGGCGTCCTTCTCCGTGTAAGAACCTTTCTCCACGATTCGGTCAAATAATTCTCCACCTGTGACTCTGTACAGAAAAAAGGAAGAAAACCAACAAATAAAACATCAATGTTTCAATTCCCATCAAATGAAATTCTCCGAGTCTCATCATGCATTTATTTGGACATAAATATTCCGCCTCAGTCCACACAAGTTGGACTTAAGAATCCAAAGTACAGGGAAATCCATTCACACACGGAGATTTGCACATACAAATTCATAATATCAGTGAGCATAAATAAATTCAATTTTATTTCTTTCCCCCTTTTTCTTGTGAAATAAAAAAAAAAGAATGTGGTACATAAAACTTGGTTTCCTCACACTTCCCCCTTGATTCACACGGTATTATACGGAGGAGAGAATAAAGTATTTTCTCCTCTCTCGTAAATTATCTTCTAGACCTTCCGCTCTCCTCCCTCTCTCTCTCTCATTCCCTCTTTCTTTCTCTTTCTCTCTCCTTCTCGAAAAGATTAAAAGATTTATTTCCCATTCAAATAAAACAGTCAGGGATTTCCTCCTTTCTCTCACACACCCTTTGATTTTCCCAAAGTATTTCTTCCCCATTTCGGGCACGGCATTTTTTTCTTGTGGATAGGACCTTTTTTTTTACAATATGTATATAAATATAGGAACTAACACTGATTATCTGCACCTCTTTTGCTTTATCTGACTCTCCAAATTCCTCTCTGACTTTCCCCAATTTCGATTTCATTCTTAACTTTCTCTCTCTCTCTGTCTATCTTTCTCTCTCTCTCATCCACTCTGCTTCATTCTCTTTTTATCCCCCGTTTTTTCTCACACGGCATCGGTTCCAATAATTCTTTTCTTTCCCCTTCATTCCCCCACCATCCACTCCCATATCTCTCAATATATCCCCTTTCCATGTGGGATCCATAGCGACTCATCCCCCCAAATCCCTTAAATACATACTCCACCCGTCAATCCTTTCTCACGCCGGCAAAAAGGCAGTCGTCGGCACGCTTTCTCGACCTTTTCCCCACGTCCTCTTCTCTTGTCTCGACACAAAAGTTCCCGCAAAAAAAAAAAAACAAACAAAGAAAATTCGGGGAAAGTAAGAAGTAAGAAGGGGTAGATTGAGAGGGAAGAGAAAGTAAAGGGAAAAGTCCCAAGCTTTCACCCCAATATCCATACGTATCGGGAGCTCTCAAGTAATAAATTAGCTTATGTGCAAGTATGCAAGGACCACCAATTTATTTCCGGGGCTCATGTGCCGCTGATGCTTTTATGAAGAGGGTTGGGATGGTCTTGACGAGCCGGGTGAGAATCTATTATTGGATGGTGCCAAGGAGCTAAAAGCACCTTTCATGGGAAACCAGGAAACCCTTATCTCCTAAATAAAAAGGTGACTGGGTTAAGGAAACAGAAATGTATCTCTGTATATACATATAGACAAAGGGAGAGTGAGAGAAAGAGAGAGAGACAGAGTGAGACAGAAACAACCTTTTTCATTTATTTGATTAGTCCTACAAGGAATAATCGAGGTTACAAGTAGCAACCTTCCTCTCAAATGATGGCATGCCATCCCAACACATACAGTCTCTGTCAAGTTTATTAGGGAGCGGAGGAGGAGAAGGATGAGGAGGAGATTTATTTCCCCAATCTTCCCTTCCCCTCCTTCGCCTTGTTAAATAATACCTCAGGAAATACGGGGGGAGATCCCAAAAAAAAGAGCGATGAGGAGAAAAAGCGGAAATGTGACAGCGTAAGAAAAGTGTGAGGGGGAAGAAGATGGATAAATGGGATCAGATGGAGAAGGAAAGCAAGACGGGGAGGAGGAGAAAGTGAGGGAAAAAAAGACAAAGTATGTTCTTTTATGAGAGATGATGTGGTTCAAAGACCAAGTCGTTCCTAAACAATATTTTTTTGTGCCCAACAAAACCTTTTCTCTGTCTGTCTCTGTCTTTCTCTTCCTTCCTTTCTCTCTCTCTCTATACTTTCACTGAAATATGTACGAGTCTGCCGAGCCTTGTTTTTTGTGTGGATGACTGTACTAGGAACATGCACATTTGGATACAAGTGAAAAATGTCTTGAGGGAATTACGTGCACGGATCACTGGAGTGGGGCAAGAGTATATAGGAACAATGGGCAGACACAAAAAAAGGAACAAAAGCAGGAGAAAACAATACATTTTTTTAGACGTAAATACAAGGAAATATTTCGGTCAGATAAGACAAAGAATATAAAAGGTTTTATACAATCTATAGATATGAAAGCTAAGGAGAAACAATAAAATGGGAGGGATTCCCATGATTTTTTTTTCACAGCCAAACAGCAAAATAAATAAAATGGATAATTCCCTCTTCCTCTTCCTAACACAAAACTCCGAATGTTTCATGGGTTCGGAGGAAGATCTAAAAAAATGGGAAACGGAATTCCAATGACAGTCTTATTCCAAGGGTGCCGTCAATGCCTTGGAAATGGTCAAGAGAGCAATAGAAACTTCCTGGCTTCCTGTCTGCTTCTCCTAGCCGGGAATAAAAAAAAAGGCTTTGAAAGGCGGAGGAAATATCAAATATACGTATGTACACGTCTTTACAAAAGACCTTCAATGGCAAAGAAATTTACTGACTTTTTTTTTCTCACCCTGCCCCGCAGGGGAAATGACAGCGAATGGAGAGAGAGAGAGAGAAATATTCTTTGGTTTACTATACATATCACGTCCTTCTGTTTTTTCATAGTTTTTGGCTTTTCATTTTAATATGGGAAAAAAGCATAAATAAAGCACACCAAAGGGGGTCGAAATTGTTTTGGTCATGTCGAGTTTCCACAGAGTCCCGCCCAACTTGGATTATTTTTATTCCAATCGCAGCCAAAAGACAAGGAGTAAATAATAAATACCTCTTTGATTCTTTCCTTACATGCTTCGCTAGTCAAAAACAGGCTTTGCTTTAAAAAAAAAATGGTATGTACCAGGAGTCAAGTTAAGAGATGATTGGCTTGGAAGGACTTTGCGCGTGAGACATAACAATGAGTGGGGGGAAAAGGTCTTCTGCCGAACGTCCTAGATTCCTCACCTCCTGCATTATTTATACGCCGTTTCTAAAACATTTTCTCTTAAAGGATTAAGTAATACCTTCTCTTCCCCATACTTATTTCCTTTATTTTACCATGAAACAAATGGGTAAAAATTGGTAAAAATGGGAGTATGCACACACTTCAGTGCTTTTACAAGTCCTTCTTCACATTTGCATCCGATTAACATATGGGAAAAATTGAGGCAGCACCCGCTATATAATTACACATGGACGACATTAAAACAAAAAAAAATCTGTTACTTTCAGCATGCCCATAATATATTATCAAATATCTGCCGGAGAGTAGGTTTTGGAGAGCTTTTAAAAATTTTTGGCACACACTCCTGGAGGGAAATCTGTGTGGAGAAAGTGCATTGAATGAGCCTCGCTGCGGCAGGGGCTTGAGAAGCTATGAACTTGAAAAGCTCAGTATCAAAATGGAACAATCCCCTCCAACCCTATGCACCTCTTCTCCCTTTTGTAATAATAAACGCCTCTCCTTTTAAATCCCCTCTTCCAACTTTCACCGCTTTCCCCTTAAATCCCACGGAAAAAAAATCTCATTCCACAAAAGCTTATTACGAAATTCCCCCAACCAAATCCCAAATACTTTCACTAGCCCAGCGTGCATAATGTCTTGGGAAAAGTTCCACGGAACTCTATTCTTCTTCCATTTCTCCGCGACTCTCTCTCTTGCTTTCTCTTTTCCCCTCTCGCCTTTCTTTATTCAACTCAAGCTTTCTCTCACTTTTCTTCTCCTTCCCTTTTCTTGAGTCAATTTCCTTTTATCCTCTCCCTTTCTTTTCAGTTATTTGTTATTGTTCTCTCTCTGTCTCGCTTTGATTAGTTTGCTTGCTCTCCGTCTCGCTTTCCTTTTTTCTCTAATCTGTTTCTCTCTCGTTGTCTCTTTAGTAATATTTAGCTTCGTTTTTAGTAAGTTCTTGCTTTCTCTCTCATTTTCTCTTTAGTAATATTTCGCTCCATTTTTAGTAGTATCTTGCTTTCCCTCTCGTTTTCTCTTCGGTAATATTTCGCTTCGTTTAATAATCTCTTGCTTTCTCTATTTCTCTTTGCAAATCTTTCACTTTTCCTTTTTTTGTTTAAATATTAGTCTTGCTTTCTCTATTTCTCTTTGCGAATCTTTCACTTTCCCTCTTTCTGTTTACATATTAATCTTGCTTTCTCTATTTCTCTTTGCAAATCTTTCACTTTCCCTTTTTCTGTTTAAATATTAATCTTGCTTTCTCGATTTCTCTTCTCTAATTCTTCACTTTCCTCTTCTGTTTACATATTAATATTGCTTTCTATTTTTCTCTTCTCAAATTTTTCACTTTACCTCTCTCGGTTTAAATATTAATCTTGCTTTCTCTATTTCTCTTTTCTAATTATTCACTTTCCCTCTTCTGTTTACATATTAATATTGCTTTCTCTATTTCTCTTCTCAAATTTTTCCCTTTTCCTTTTTCTGTTTACATATTAATTTTGCTTTCTCTATTTATCTTCTCTAATTTTTCACGTTCCCTCATTCAGTTTACATATTAATCTAGCTTTCTCTATGTCTCTTCGCAAATCTTTCACTTTCCCTCTATCTGTTTACATATCAATCTAGATTTCCCTCAATCTCTATCCTTTTCTCTTTTCTACGTTTCTGAGTCTGTCTCTACGGGAGTTTTGATAGTATTCTCTTTCGGCATAGTTTTGCATTTGTCATCTCTCGCTGTGTACGACTTTTTGTGTCTCTTTGTCCTCCAGACGCTTTCCATCCCTTTCTCTCCCTTTTTATTCCCCCCCTGTCCCTCTTTTTACCCCTTCTGAATTCAACAATTATCCCCTCTCCCAGTTTCCCTCCGCGCCTATGTATTCCATACTTATGTATGTACACCACTGAGGGCTGTTGGGAGAAGACGTTGGGCTTGATAATGTAATCATAAATCATCAGACTTAGGTTAATTTTGTGTCCAATTTCAGCATCCTCTTTTCCCCCCTCTTTATATCCTCATGTCATGGCCCAGACCTCTCCTTCCCGTCTCTCTCTCCTTACTCTCCATCTCATCTTGGTGCTCTTCTCCTCCAGCTCTCTTTCCATCCCACTCTCCCCCTCATCCCCCTCCTTTTCTTTTCCCACTGGAGTCCCTATAAATTGTGAGATGAAATTGAGGCGGAAAATAATGCGGCGGAGTGAGTTTTTGAGGAGGGGGGAATATAGAGTTTGAGGAAGAATAAGGAGAGGACTGGAGGAGAGAGAGAGAGAGCTCCCACTTAAATTATTTTTCCTTTGCTCTCCAACGTATTTCAAGTTTTATGAGGGAGTGGAGGAAGGATTTCATCGTAACCCTAGATCCTCTCCCTTTTCAGTTATGCGCAATGAGCAAAGGATAGGCGGGGAAGAGGCACATTTCTTGGGGGCCATTTACCATTTTTTGTGTGGGGGCTGACCACTCATACAGGAGGCTGAATGGATGGGAGAGCTCGGGAGAAAGACGATGAGTGACTGGCCCTGAGGGACTCGGACCTTAATACACATCTAAGAGGGGATACCTCCACTCTCCTTGGTGAGGGGGAGATTGGAAATAATTACGGTAAAAGCCTGTCTTATTCTTGGGTGAGATAGGGAGAGTGTGTGGGGGGAAAATAAAAGGCCGAGTACTACATGTCAGCTGAAAAATATAAAAATCTCTCACTTCATCTGTCAGCAAGCAATAGAAGTAAATAAAGCAAAACTTTATTCCCCCGTCGGACCAAGACCCTTTTAAGTTTTAGGACGCATTTAATAAGACAAGAAAAAATCCTCTCCACCTTGATGGGACTAGTCCGTGGGAGAGAGATAGGGATGTGGTAGTGCTTTTAAATCTGGGAACTTCCCTCCTTTTTTTACTGGCCAAGATGGCTCATGTGGGAAGAATTTGGAGCTCTGTGGACAAGGAATTCTTTGGAGCGATGAGATAAACGCCCTTAATTTCTCCTCCTTTTTCCTCATGAGTAGAAGCAAAAAAATTTTTTTGATGGCGAGGGAGAATTCCAGTGGCAACAAAAAAAAAGTAGACAAGAGCAAGAATTTCTCGTTTTTTTTTCTGGCAGGATGGAAGTAAATCCATCCTAACCAGAATCCGCCTCTTTTCCCCCACATTTTTTCTCGTGTGCATCTTTGTGGAAAGGGAAAAAAGGATTGTACATGATACATTGCTCTTGTTCATACATAAAATGTATCCTTCTTGTAGCCCAGACCAAAAAAAAATTACTACTTTGCCTTTCACGCGTCGTAGCCAGTGGAATATTATACGACCCCCCAATTTTTCCCGCTGACCAACTCTCTTATAAAATGAACGAGGGAGAAAGTGAGGGAGAAAGCAAGGGAGAAAGCGAGGGAGCAAGTGAGAGAGAAAGCGAGGGAGTAAGTGAAAGGGAAGGCAAAATCAAGGGAGAAGGCAAGCGAGTAAGTGTAGGAGAAGGTAAGGGTGAAAGTAAGAGAGAAAACGAGAGAGAAGGTAAGAGAGAAAGCAAGCCAAAAAAATCCACTCATGGTTGACCAGACTCTCAGTCCATAAAAATACACATGTAACCTCTTTCCCCCGTCCTTTCCCCCTCTTTTGTATAAGTCGAGCCCTTTTTCGCCTCAGCAGCAACACATATGGCTCCACTCTTGTGCTCTCGAAAAAAAACGGACCAGAGGAAATAGCCAGCCTGGTCTTTTGTTATATTCTCACGTTTTGCGGAGGAAACGTTTACCTTTCTTTAAATCAAGTTTATATTTTTTGGCCATCTTTTGTTTTCTAGGAAATTCCTTCAAAGAGACTTGTCATCTCCCACATCTTCCTTGCTCTCTCCTTCTCCCTTTGTATATCCATCCCCGGGTTATTTCTTGAGCAGATCAACAGAATTCTGCACATCACTTTCAACGTTCCTTTGTACTCCCAATAATTCTCTCTCTCTCTCTCTCTCTCTCTGTAACTCTCCATCTCGGCTCGTCCCATTTACGTCCTGCCTTTGTTTCTCCTGGTAGCTCTCACGTCTTCATGCTCAATGCCTTCTCATTCCCTCTCTGCCCCCTTCTTCCTCATCAACTAACTCCTGCTCTCCCTCTCACTAGCTAACCAATCATCACGTGTAAAGGGCTTTGAAATTTTTATTTCTATACCAAACACACACACATAGACACAAAAACAGGGCTAAGATGTTATCTCACACTTCCCTCACAAATTCAAATGTACACCCAGGGATGTCTTCCTTCGGATGTCTTCACTTTCTCCTTGCTTTCCCCCATATTCCCGATTCCCATATGGCCCACGTTCATCTCCTCCTGCCCATCGTACCTTAAATCCTTTTGATCTCTTCTCTCCATATGTACACTTTCTCTCCCCTCTGCGAGGCTCATATTACAAAAACACACTTTCTCTCTCTCTCTCTCACGCTTTCTCTCTCTCTCTCTCTTTCTCTCTCTCACGCTTTCTCTCTCTCACGCTTTCTCTCTCTCTCTCTTTCTCTCTCTCACGCTTTCTCTCTCTCTCTCTCTTTCTCTCTCTCACGCCTTCCCTCTCTCTCGCTTTCTCTCTCTATCCTTCTCACTCCCCTCACTCTCTCCCTTACTAATACACACTCAAGGAGGCAAGGAAAGGCACAAGGACACCCGAGATGACAGAGTCTATGGGAAGTAGACATCAGGAGGGAATATAAAGTTCAAATTCCAGAAGAAATTGATAAACATGGCAAAAGGCTTACAGGCATTACGTATTCATTGTTAGGAAAATAGGGAGGTAAACGAGGTAAACGGAGTGGGAGAGAAATCCAGAAAGAGGGATACACCGGGCGAGGGATAGAGAGAGAGAGAGATCACATGAAGGATTGAAAGGGGAAGCGAGAGATCCGGAGTGAGGGATACGTAGGTAGGAGATCAAGGAAAGCTAGAGAGAAAGAGTGAGGGAGCAAGAAGTATCTATAGAGAGAGAAAAAGAGAAAGACCTATAGAGACAGCAAAAGAGAAAAAGAGAGAAGCTCAGAGAGAAAGTGAGACAGACACTCAGAGAAAGTCTGAGAGAAAGTGAGAAAACTGAGAGAGCAAGTAGGAGAGAAAGAGAGAAAAACTGAGAGAGAAAGAGAGAAAACTGAGAGAGGAAGAGCGAAACAAGAGAAAAATGAGAGAGAAACGAGAGAGAAAGAGAGAAAAACGGAGAGAGAAAACAGAGAAAGTGTGAGAAAAACTGAGAGAGGAAGAGCGAAACAAGAGAAAGAGAGAAACGAGAGAGAAAGTTAGAAAAACGGAGAGAGAAAGAGAAACAAGAGAGAAAAACTGGAATAGAAAATGAAAGAAAGCAAAAGAAAGGGAATGAGATTGAGAGAGAGAAAGTGGAGGAGAGAAAGTGTTTGGGCTCAAAGAAAAAAACCGAGAGACAAAGAGAGAAAGTGGGAAAAACTGAGAGAGAAAGAGGGAAAAACTGAGAGAGAAAGTGAGAAAGAAGAGAGAAAAACTGGGACAGAAAGTGAAAGTAAGCAAAAGAAAGAGAATGAGATTGAGAGAGATAGAGAAAGTGGAGGGGAGAAAGTGTTTAGTGTCAAAAGAGAGAGAGAAAGTGAGACGAGCCAAGTGGCTCTCATCGTCTGTGTGAGAGATGAGTGGCGAAGCTTTGGCTACAGTCTCTTTTTCCGCCTCTACATTGTATGTACATATGTACATATAATAGGATGTACAACTTCAAATGCAAGAGCGTCCCACAAGAATGTCAAGGCGGCACATAAAAAGGCTTCAACGGACTCGCTCATATAGTTTCTTGGGTTAGGAGAGGAAAAAAATAAAGGGGAAACAAGATCCACTCATTCAACAACAACAAGGGTCATATAACCTCAACGGGAACAACGGCGGTCATAAATCATGCATATATGTACGTCAATATAGACACGCCTTTCACTTGCCGTCAAGTCCATTTTTTTCTCTTTTCGAGTATCGCAAGATGTCAAACACTATTCTCCCTTTTATTCTTTCTTTCTATTTTCTTTTTTTTAAAGTCGAAGATTTGATTCAAGTGCCTTTTTTTGTCTCTTGACAGAGTACGTATTCTTATGGAGAAGAGCCCTCTGAATTGACTAGTCAAGTATTGACTCATGTCCAATATATGCCCTCCATTTAGGTTCATACAAGGGATTATTCCGGAGAGCGGGGGAGTGCATGCATATGAATAGCTTCGGAATTCGGGGAAGTCCTTAAAAATCTTTGATCTCCCAGGCTTTGTCATACTACCGAGCCTTGTTAGTGATAGGAGGATTCTAAGGCGTTTCATACATCGTCCTCGTGCGACTCCATCATAAGGTAGTTTATCAGGACATGATCATTTTGCGATTACCAGGCGGTTCCCCCCTCATGATGGAAGTCTTTTTGAACATTGTCTGAACCTCCCTTGTCCCGAAGCAGAATGAAAGCCTTTGTGAGTGAGGGCCGACGTATGACAGGCCCCGTGATTAATGAGGGTGAAAAGGGGAGTAGTGATAAACAAAAGAGAAAGAGAACTTACAATTCCATAACCAGGTAAACTTTTGATTTGTCCTCATAGGTCTCCAGTAGCTGAACAATGTTGGGATGTTTGAGTCTGGAAATATGAAGAGAGAAAAAGAACATGTCATTGTACAAATTATACTTGTGCATTCAAGGAAGATAAACATCATTTGAGATTTGCGTCATTAGTCATTGCCCTTTATCAGCTCCACGCATGGAAAAAGAAGCTTTAGCAGCAAGAACAAAAAAAAAACAGAAAAAATTCCCTTCTCATATGTCCCCAATAAAATAAGACGCTTGTAGGAGAAGCTGTCATTGTTGGAGAATTTCTCCTGTTTTTCCGCCCACTTATAATTGACAGACATTGTCGGGGGAAATTCGGTGGTTTGGACTGGAAATGTCATGGTGGGATTAAGCTCTGGCGGGGAATTCAAGCGCTTACAAATGAGGTACTTTTTTACAGCATGTCTAAACTCGTCCCATCTTACCCCGAAATGACAGGGTTGGACAAAAACCTTGGCACTGATCCTCATGGCAAAGAATATGTATAAAATAATGTGGAAAAAAAAGGACAGCATTTAATCTGTCATCCATAAAAAAGTGACTGCGGATCTTCATCCCACTTAAAACTTGGTGTGGGATGAGTAATTCCAGTGAAAACATGTCAGAGAAAGCTTTTCCGTGTCCGTGAATAAGCATCACTAGGAGCGTGCAATGTAAGTGTAGGACATATCTCCTATAAATAAACGCTACAACTCATCCAACAAATGACATGTATGTCCTCATATAAATGCAGGGGAGCTGCGGCGGCATGATCTCAAGGGAGGAAATATTTGTGATTAGCTCATGTCCAACGGAGGATTTAAGCTCACTCCGTGGCAGAGGCTTGTGGGAAAGGGACATAATCAGTAAATCGTCTTGTCACTACATTAATCAGACCACGATTTACTAGTCTGTCACTGTACATATAAGTCTCCCCTTTAAAAAACAATGAGACAATGTCACCGTCGTTTATCCCTCCTATGAATCATTCAATAATGTCAAAAAAAAAGATGGGAGAAAAAATATACAGATAATAATAAACAAATGAATTCATATTAAAATATGATCCTACGAATTCATATTTGAATACTTCCCTCGCTTTCATTTTCGCCTGGCATAGATATTATATAGATGGCTATTTTCTCCATTTGGACCTTTTATCCCATTTTTTCCCATTGTATATTTCCGTCTTAAATTTCCCCCCATGAATTTTCCCACCTCGTGGAAATCTTTGAATGGGAGTTAAACGGCTGAAGGAAGCCCAGATGACACATTCCGATGGTGTGAGACGGAAGGAAAAAGACCGCAGGGGTTTTTATCCTCACCTCGAGACTTTCTCCGGCGGATAGAATGGAGGAGCTTTTGTAGGGAAGAGCCATCACAAGTGTCATGGCAATTTGACAGGTGGACCACGATCGGTTCTAAAAGCCTTGTAAATATGTAGTAGATGGCTGCATATGCAGACTCCCACACTTACAGAAGCGCGTTGTCACTTGCCTTTTACCACCATCACCCCAAACCCCAAGGACGTCCTCCTCACACCTGACATGGGATTCACACCAAATTGACTTTGCAAATCCCGCTTCAAATCCAACCTTTACTTCTACGGCTTTCCCTACAAATCCCTTGGCATTTCGTGGTCACGGATTTAGGCTTGGAGTTAATGGAAATCTTTCAAAACCATATTCCCATTTTCTATGGGGGTGAAAAATCACCCGGAAACAATGGAACCTAAAGATTTTTAAAGAAAGCCTGCAAAAGAATTTTGGTGTTTAATAATTCACTTTTTGACATCACCCGGAAATTAGGCCAAGCTCCTTTTTTCACTACAAGTACTTAATTTCCAGAGTCAAATGCAGCTAAAGGAGCAATTTCTTTCTCACTTGTCCCAGCAAAAAAATTTTCGCATGCAATTATTTGCAGTGAAAAGTTCCCTTTTGATATGTGTATATGCTTTATGTCAGTAGAAATTTCATTAAAGTGGGAATATTGCATTTCCCCCGGGTTGTCCCGTACTTCTTTCCACGGGGCGAAATTAGCTCAAAAACTAGGTCTTCCAATGTCCTATTCCTTCTTTGTGAGAGCGTTCCTGCTATACTTGAATTCCCTTTTTTTTCCATTAATATCCACAGTGACAAGATGCAAGAACTCGCGCCTAAGTAAGTCCAGACAGAAGTAGGAGTTAATAATAGTAAAAGTGGAAATATCACACACTCTTAATTCCATTTACATCCACATCCCCGTCATCGTCATCACCTCCCATTTCGACCAGCTCGTTTCCACCGGTAAATACAGGGGGAAAGCACGCGAAAACACGGAAAGAGTATTACCGCAGGGAAATTAATTATAACAGAGAGGATGGGAGAGGTGGAGGAACGCACGCGAGCTCATCCACTTCCTTTCTCTCTCTCATTTTACCCCACTTCCTCTTTCTCTCATTTTCTCCCACTTTCTCTCTCTTTCGCTCTCTCACTTTCTCCCATTTTCTCTTTCTCTCTCAATCTCACACTTTATTTCCGTCTCCCTCTCACTTTCTCTGACTATATTGTCCTTGCTCTTTCATTTTTTTGCCTCACTTTCCCTCTGTCTCTCTCATTTCATTTCATCTCTAATTTTCTGCCTCACTTTCTCTCTCTTACTTTCTGTCTCCTTCTTTCTGCCTATGTAACTTTCTCTCCCTCTTTCTGTACTACTTTCACTCCTTCCGCATTCCTATTTCTCTTTTTCTGTCTCATCTCTCTTTCTGCTCTCTAATATTTTCTGTCCTACTTTCTCTCGCTTTCTCTTTGCTGATTTTCTGTCTTACTTTCTCTCACTTTCTCTTTGCTGATTTTCTGTCTTACATTCTCTCTTTTTGTCTTTGCTGATTTTCTGTCTTACTTTCTCTCTCTTTATCTTTGCTGATTTTCTGTCTTACTTTCTCTCGCT